>VDFB02359013.1:0-43536 GCA_007258455.2 Sequoia sempervirens
AGTGTCCTCAAAACCACTGAAGGAAGTCTGAAGCAACGAAGGTGTCCAAACCACAAATCTCCTGCTAGGAAGAAGCAAATCCAATGGTGGATGCTAAAGAAACCTCAAATCCTGAATGGAATAACAAGGAAGAAGTCTCAGATATGAAATATGTGAAGAGAAACCAAGTGCCTCCAAGATGGTCTCTGAATTCCCAATCAAGGTTGAGACAAAGGAATGTGGATACTCAAGAAAACTCTCCAAGGTGTGATTTGAATAGAGGAGTGATATCCCCTCAAGAATTTCCTCCAAACCTGTAGAAGTAGCCAAGTCAGTGATACCTGAAATGAAGCCATCATGTGATGTCAAGTCTAAAAAACTGAATGTGTCCTAATCGATGATGATAGTGGAGGCCTCAATCAATGATTCTGGACAAGGAATCACTGAATGTGAAGGGATACCAATTGTCTCTGATGAAGAAGAAGCACTGAAAGGAACCTTTTCAACCTCTTCGGAAAGATCAAGGTAATCAACTTCCTGCATAACAATAGCATCATGGGGTATTTGATATGAAGAAAGACATTCTGAATCATGATCATCGGGGAATGGTGGAGTGTCTGAATCTCCATAGATCTCCCAAAGCTTAATCCAAAGGATGTGAGGACAATCACAATGATCAATAGATCTCAAAACATTGCAATCAACTTGCATCGCAATGATTTCCAAAATAGTGTACTTGCTGCAACTCCAAGCAAGTTCACAAATACCTTCACTTGGGCGGGGAACTATACCATATAGATGAGGCAATAGATCAAGTGACTGAAGATGGTGGCAGATCCCATCTCGCCATTGTGAATAGTTACCCTTGTGCAACATAACCAAAGGAGAATAATATGCAAGCCCCATAACAAAAATTTCTCCAAGAAAACAAAGAAACGAACCTTCAACGACAAATAGAAGACTTCCAAATAGATATGCAACTGAGAATATGCCTCTGAGATCAAGAAATTCTTCTTCAATCTTCAAGATGTCTCAAGAATCAAAAAACCAAAAAAAAGGATACCTGGAGCTGAAACCAAAGAAGGTGATTGGGCTGATGAAAAAAAAACCACTGAAATATCTCTCGAATGCCACTGGAATCTCTGAAATTCGACAATCTGATGCGAAGATATGTGCTTCTGAGTCCAGAATGGAGGGTTGACTTCAGTTGACTTGAATATTTGATGGCAGAAAAATCTTGAAAAATAAAGTGCACCACTGAAAAGTAGACTTCAATAGCTTTCCAACAGTATATCGTTTACGAATTTTTGATACCGTATGCAGAAGATATGGCTTCCAGAAGAATTCTGCTTGATTGATGTGATGCTGGCTAACTGGGCACAAAAATAGAGCACCTAGGGCTTAAAAAATAAGGCCCTTGGTCGGTGATAGGACCATGGGCTGAGCGCTCACAGTGAAAAAAAACACCACCGCTCGGGCGGCGTCAGAGTGGCGGGCCGGTGGCGGGAACGGTGGCTTGTTGGTGGCGTCGGACAGTCGGTCGGCGTAGCCTACGGTCAGTGATGGAACCGTGAGCGGTCGGCGGGGGCTTGGTCGGTGAGCGTTGCTGGAGGCATCGACGGCCGGGAATGGACTCCGACATGGGTGACGCGAGCAGTGACAGCAACTGACGGTGGAACGGTTGATGTCCGCAGAGTCCAACAAGAATTTTTGAATATTGCAGTTAAATTGCAATTCAAAAATAAAATAAAATGCTGATATAAATTGTTTTAAAACCTTGCAGAATAAATTATAAATGCTAACCGAAGAAAATAAAACCCCATAAACTATAGCCAAAAATATTAATTTTTCTGCCGATGGGTGAATAAATTTGCAGGTCGAACTCTGCAGATTTTGATTTTTGCCGAGAACTATATAAAAAAATGCCCAAAAAATAGCCAATAATTTTTTTGATTTTTCTAAAAAAATTTTGCCTTGATGGAGGACAGAGAGGGATGGTTTTTTTCTTCAAACATGTACGGATTTGTACAAAAATTGCAAACCCTAGATCATACCTCAAAGGCTCCTGGTTGAATCTACTCCGATTTTGACAAATGAACAGGCGATCTATGGGTTTTGAGGCCTTATGGACGCAATGGAGAGGTTGGAGAGAGCCTGATTTGCACCAGAAATCAGCTTGGCTCCCGGGTAGAACCAACTAGCCTGCAACATAAAACTCCAAGCCTGCACGAATCTTGCACTCCAAACTTCCTAGATCTAGGGTTGATGTTTCAATGGACTAGCTCTGATACCATGTTGAGATGATGAATTGCACAGCCCCTGAAGCTCTGGAATCTTCAATGCAGGACTTTAGCCATGAAAGATAATCAACCACAAAGAGAAGTGTTGCAACAATGGAATGCTGATTAAAGATTCTATTGATATGATATTTAAAAATGAACAAGATGCCTGATTATATAGGCAAGAGGTAAACCCTAATATGCATGAGATGTTGCCATGTGTCTTGATCTAACAACATGTGAACCCTATCTAGATGATCATTAAATGATGAGATAAGTTCTAGAAGGAATCTTATCCCACAAACTAGGAAAGGGAATATTATCCCATTTATTAAATGATTGCAACCTAAGACTAAATGATTTATGACCTAAGTTAACTTATGCTAGTGTAATAATTAATTAATTAATTACACCAACAAAAGCTTCCTTTAACATTAGTAGTACCGAAAAGGATAGTCCCAAAGACTCCATTGATGGCATCACCACCCCGTTTGTCCACTGGACATTCCTATCACTCCGCCTATTTTATCCATCTCACTCACATCCATCCACATCATAGATAGGGATCAATAAGTCATAGCTCAAGAAAAGAATAAAGACAAAGCTCCAATGAATGAGCTATTTTTAAAAGGAGATAAAAAATCAAAAGATATAATGCAAAGAAAAGAAGATCAAGACAAGTCCTCTAGAAAAAATAAAAAGCTATTAGACAAATCAAAAACAAAAGAAGATCAAGACAATTACCCTAGCCAAAATAAAAATCTATTAGACAAATAAAAAATAAAATTAAAAAAAAAGCAAGCAAAAGTCAATCTCCAATTATACCTCTCCACCAAAAATTACTAGGGGCATCTATCAAAGCACAAAGTCAAAAAAAGAGCTCGTTGATTCAAGGTATCCATCCACATCACTCTCATACCATATATTCCATTCCATCCATCCATGTTCACATATCCATCATATCCCTCCATTAGTGATGTTTTTTGATGGACCTTTGACGTCGACCCCTTCACGTACTCTAGCTCATTGGTCACCCAAGCTCCTTTTCATTTGAAGCCTGATGGACCATGTAGTGTGCACATTAGGGATCCTACCCTAGCCTCTTTCCTCCACCACATCTATTGTCCATCATATTTACCACTTGCACTCATCATCCAAATTGGGTCCTTTCATCCAACATGGTCATCCAAATAGGATCAGGGCATCCTCAAGGCAATCTATGGATCTAGCATTTATTAATTTCTACTTTAGAGGCTGCTGCCAAAAGTCTTTGAAAAAAAAAAAAAGAGAAAGAGTCACAAAAATGCAAAAAAAGAAGAGAGAAAAGCGTTCGAAATGCAAAAAAGGGAGAAAAGGATCTCAAAATACAAAAAAATGAAAAAAGTCGAAATACAAAAAATGAAAAACAAAAAAGTCATAAAAATAGTAAAGAGAAAAATTATGTCCAATAGTGAAAACCACGTCAGTGGTGCTTTGGATAAGCACCTTGGTGAAAACCTGGAAAACAGGTGTCATGTGTAGTCAACCTTTGCTCTGTCATCTACTATCACTCTATCTAGTCTTCCACCCTAATCCAAAATAATGCCTTTTCCTTCCATCATCTCTCATTTCAAGACCATCGTCAGGTCTTGTCATCTCTATCATGACTTCCAAGCGGTTGGTGTCTTTTTCCTTTTCCTCCATCTTCCATCCATAATACATCCCTGTCCCATCCCTTTCCTAATGGTTAGTCTTATACCTGAATGGGGGAAATTTCCTAACACTAGGCTTCATTGGATTCTACACTTGTCATTGGAAGTCAAAACATTTCAAAAAGACAAAAAAATCAAAACATTCCAAAAAGACAAAATAATCAAAACATTCCAAAAAGGATGAAAAAATCAAATATCCACAAAAAGACCAAAAAAAATCAAAACATTTCAAAAGAGTAAAAAATCATAAAATGACAAAACTCTAAAAACATCAAATATCTACAAAAAGACAAAAAAATCATAAAACGAAAAAATCCAAAAAAATTATAAAACTTCAAAAAGACAAAAAAATTTAAAACATGTCAAAACCCAAAAACATTTAGATAACTTTCAAAAAATGCCAAAAACAGAGTCAAAGTTAGTCATGTCAGTCTTTGTCATTGTCGAACTACGTTGCCTCTGTGATTGGATGTAGGCTAGGCCATCTGTTGATGTACCCCTAAGGCATTAGGTCAGTCTTTAGGTGTTGTCAAATAAAATCATGATTTGGTCCTTTGTCATTGAAACAAAGTCAAGGGTCATGTCGAACTACGAGGTCTCTGCGCATTACTACGTAGGCAAGGTCATTTGTCGATGAACCCCCGAGGCCCTCTAGGGCAGTCTTTTAGGGTTCGTCAAGTCAGTCAAAATAAATTAGACACAGTCAACTCAGACGTGACATAATCATTTGAACTTCAAACACAAATCCCGAATCAAGACAAGCAAGCCAACAAGTCTCCAAGTCAAATCAGTCATTTGTCAAATCAATCAAACCAGTCAAATTGATGACAACCAATGGTCTTATACAGGATGTGTCCTTCCTAAAACCAGACCTTGTCACTGTCACTCTTTTTCATTTTCTTTATATAGGTAGTTGCATGATCGAAACTAGACTTGACATCTTATACGACATGTTTCTTCTCCTAAAACCAGGCCTTGTCAAAATAGTCTACCCGTCACTCACTTCGTCCTTAACACACTGGCAAACACTTATTGGCAAACAATCTGAATGTCTATTGACCTTGTTGGTCTATTTTGTCTTATCTTTTGTATTTCTTTGGTCATGTTACTATCCACCTAGGGATGTCCCACGAAGGATTTAGAGGAGTGATGATGTCTCATGACTCATCTTTTATTTGATTGTTTGTCTGTGGTTTTTCTTGACAAAAAGACTCAGGCAACTTTTCCCTTAGTATGAGTTAGTACATTCCTTGTCTGTGACTGTTTGTTTTACAGATGGATGACCTTGCACACGTTGGTCTATGTCATACCATGGTGTTTGTTGTCCATTTATCATATTTTATTGCTCTATGATGATAAAGAACTTTGTAAAGCGCAAGAAGCTTCATCACCTTCATTTCCTTCATATCTCTCTTTTTTTTCATCTATTATTTCTTCCATCATCCATTTCCTTCATCATTTCATTTTTTCTTCATCATCCTTATCTATTTTCCTCTATCATTTTTTCCTTCATCTTCTAGTCCTCTCATCCATTTAGAGAGCACACTCATGTTCTTTGAACCCGCATGTCCTCTCGAGGGGGCTCTCGAGGGGGCATACCACTACCTCCTCGTCATCCTTCCTCATCCTACTTTCACTGGGGCATATCTTTTTCTTTGACACAATGCGATAAACAACATTATATCAAAGAGGGGAAAAATGTAGACAATCAAAAAATTTCCTCACAATCATCCTATTTTTTGTCTATTAATTAAATGGATATTATTATTTGTTTAATTAATTCTTTTAAATACTTTCTTCTATTCATTCATCAATGCATTTATAATCATTTATCCATCTGCATAGTCAGTCATTTATCCATTTATCCATCTGCATATTTAGTCACTTATCCATTTCATATTACTCCATTTTGCATTAATCGTCAAAATACTCAGACATGAACCTTTATCCATTTACATATTTCATTAAATAATTTAAATACATAAGATCATTTAATCATTTAATCCATTTAATTCATTTAATCATTCAACCATTAGTTTGAAAATCCATTTTAAATATAATTCTAAACCTACATCATACAATGAATCATCTCATTTATCTCTCTCATTTCAATTAATTTCAATATGCATTTCTCCACTTCAATCTTTTATCCCACATGTCTCCTGTAACTTGAATTTGTTGGATATTGCTGATTTGTGGTTGTCATTGATGTCAACATTATTGGCATTAATGTCTTTAAGGTTGTATATGTCGAGGATATTGAGAAAATTATAATAAAATAAGTTGCAGGTTGTCGATGGTGCAGTGAAGTTCAGCATGGTGGCTAGCTCAATATATTGATGATAAGAGGTTGTGGATTAAAGGGTTTGTTGACAAGTATATCTAGTTTATCCACATGAAGTTTCAGAGGTTCGCATGAAGATTTGATTGAGTTATGAGTATCTATGTTTTGACAGTTATTTTGTTGCTTTAGTTGGTGTTCCTAAAAGAAGATGATGTGATTCTAGTAATTTTATTTGTTGTGGATGCTTCTATGGTGATTCATGATGCTTGTGGATGTTTCTAGATTGTGCTCTATCTGTGTTGTTGGTTTGCATTGATCGTTGTGTTCGTGATTGGTGTTTTTCTTTTGTGAGTTCATGTTTTTCATGATCATGGCCGATAGGGTGATTGTAGTGTGTTGCGGATCTTCGAGGCATAATTGTTTAAGGTGTTTTGTGTTTGAGACATGTTGTTTTGGCCAACATTGTTTGGTGCACATTGATAAATTTTTATTGATTTGTGCTGACAATTTGTACACATTTTATATTTTGTTGGGCCAACATGTAGTTGATGTTATCCTTTGTTGCGGATATATATGATAAATTGTTTATACCATTTGAAGGTGTGGTGTGTGATGTATGCTGAGTGTTGTGTGCGAATAATGTTCTAATCTTCCGAAGGAAGATGTAAAGTGTGAAGAAGAGTTAGCAGAAGAAAGTGTTTATGTTGTGGATTGACAGAAACATTGTGCATTTAAGAAAATGCT
Source organism: Sequoia sempervirens (assembly GCA_007258455.2). NCBI lineage: Eukaryota > Viridiplantae > Streptophyta > Pinopsida > Cupressales > Cupressaceae > Sequoia > Sequoia sempervirens. The sequence continues at coordinate 6,978 of VDFB02359013.1, forward strand.
ATTTTCTCAATTCAGAGGATCATACGGATGTAATCCTGATATTTGTAAGATAGTGGAAGGTCTTTCTTTGGGAGATAAGCCTTTTGTATTTGAGTAGTGAGCTCTAGGTAGTGTGCTGAATCACTTGGTGGTTTATCATGCTTGGGCAGTACCGTCTTTGTGAGATTAATAACCTCCATAGAGTAGTTTCCCCTAACAAGGTTTCCACGTAAAAATATTAATTTATGTCAATGAACGTGTGGTGATTGTTTATGCTTTCATGTTTATATATCAGATCTGAGAACAAGTTTAATTTGTATAATTTCTATGACAACTGATTCACCCCCCTCTTAGTTGTCTTCCCTTGTGTTGCCAAAAAATGGTATAAGGGCAGGTTCCTCAGAAGAAGTTTAATAACTTGAGGTGATGATAAGGATGGTGACATATAGAAGGATAGTCTAAGATTTGATGGGAACTAAATTATTCTACGTGAAGACTCAAATGGAGTGTCATCGAGATGCATTAAGACACCCCTTCCAGAACATTACAGAATAGGTATATCATCCCACTGAGAATAGGTCCTTCACCAAGTGAGATTAAGGAAGTTAGTACAATATCAGGGAGCTAAGGAAGCATTGTTGAGTGCTTTGTTCCAGATGACATAAATGTAAATGGAGGCTGGAATTCGCTTGCATGGGATACAGGGTTGACTTTTGTATGGAAGAGGTGAGCCTCCCATAGAAAGGTGCTGAAGCTACAAGAGCTTGAAAGGGAAATGAAATGGGGTGAGGAGAAATGCGCTGCTCACATGCAGAGGTGAACGTGTGTGAATCTGAATTTGAGGGTGGGAACAGTGGAAGGAATTAGGAATTGCTAAAGAGATTTATCAGATCCTTGCCTGCTACATAAAACACAGCTACATGAGGAATTCAACTGTCACAAATGTAACCAGAGACGTGTTGATTGGTAAGCTTACTACTTTTGAGTTAAGTGAGTTTGGTGAATCTCTTCCTAAGATAGAATCTGCATTCAAAGCTACTATCTCTGGAAAAGATAAATAGAGATATGATCTAGAGAGAAAGATCTAGAAAAATGTCCAAGTATGAGGAGGAAATGAGAGATTGATGAAGAAGAGGAGAAAACTAGACAAGCTTGAAGCACTTATTGTCAAGAGGGTAGCCAGAGGAGAAGGTAAGTATAAAGGGAAATTGCCTCTTAAATGTTTTTCTTGTAATAAGATAGGTCATTTTGCCTCAAGGTTTCCAGAAAGAGTTCCTAAGCCAAGACCTAACAAGCCTAGATTCCAAAGAAAGTGTTATTATGATGGTGATGAAGGTGTGACATATGATGAATCTAATAAAGGGAATTTAAGTGAGGATGAATGGGTGTTTATTGCTATCAAGGAAAATGATCCAATGCCTCTTGAATCTGCTAGTTGTACAAATGTGGAGAAAGCTCTAGCTACTAGAGTTGAAGAAAAAGATGAATGGGTGATTGACAGTGGATGCTCTCATCACATGACAAGTGATAAAAGTAAATTTGTGAGCTTGGAAAAGTATGATGGTGGTGTTGTAATATTTGGTGATGAAAAATTTGGTGTAATCCATGGCAAAGGATCCATTTCTCTTGATGGTAAGCATAATACTGATGATGTTCTATATGTGGAAGGTTTGAAGCATAATATCTTAAGTGTTGGACAGATGGTTGACAAGGGATACAATCTTCAATTCAAGAATGGAAAGTGTAGAATATTGGGGAGTTCCAGAAATGTGATTGCATCTGGTACAAAAACAAAAGGTAATATCTTTCACCTAAGTGCTACTGGTAAAAGTTGTTTGATTGATCAAGTTGATGAAAGTTGGTTGTGGCATAGGAGAATGTTTCATGTAAACTTTGATAGTGTCAAGATAAGTTCTTCAGGTAGTGAGAGATCTTCCTAAGTTGATAAAACTTACTAATACTATATGCAAGGAATGTCAGCTAGGGAAGCAAACTAGAGTTTCATTCTAGAGCAAATAGCATTGTTCAAATGAAGTGTTGGAGCTTGTGCATATTGACTTGTGTGGTCCTTCTAGAGTCAGAAGTTTACAAGGAAACAGGTATTTCATGTTACTTATTGATGATTATTCTAGATTGATGTGGGTTACTTTCTTAAGTGAAAAATATGAAGCCCTAGAGAAATTCAATATTTTTAAGGCTATGGTTGAGATAGAGACAAGTTTGAAGATTAAATGTCTGAGATTAGATAGAGGTGGTGAATTCACTTCCGGTGAGTTTAATTATTTTTGTGAAGAACATGGGATAAAGAGACAATTATCTGCCCCAGACCCCTCAACAAAATGGAGTTGTGGAAAGGAAGAATAGGAAAATTCAAGAAGCTACTAGGGCCATGATGTTGGAAGGAAACGTTCTGCATATCTAATGGAGAGAAGTTGTGAGTACTGTCGTTTACACTCTCAACCGGGTACATGTCAAAGGTGACACCGGTAAGACTCCTTATGAGCTATGGTATGGTCATAAGCCTACTGTTAGATACTTCAAAATCTTTAGGAGTAAATGCTATATCAAAGGAGGTGAAGATATAGGAAATTTTGATGCTAGAAGTGATGAAGGAATCTTTCTTGGTTATTCTACTAAAAGTAAAGCCTACCGATGCTACAATAAGAGATTGAGGAAAGTAATTGAAAGTGCTAATGTCAAGGTTGATGAAGACACAATTAGATCATCTAGAACCTATGGATATGATTCATATGATTAGAATGACAGTTCAAATAAAGGAAAGAAAGTTCAGACTCCAAACCAAGTTCAGATAATTCCGGTGAATCGGGAAAATCAAGAGGAAGAAACTAGTGAAAGTGCAGAAGTGAGATCACAAGAGCCTAAAGTTCAAGAACACCCTAAGACTCCAAGGTATTTAAGACTAAATCATTAAGAAGATTAGATTATTGGTGATAAGAACAAAGGTGTTCAAACTAGGAGAAGAATTGCAGGAGAATATTGTTTGATCAAAGGCTGAGCCTAATAGTGTCAATGAAGCATGCAAAGATGAACATTGGGTGGAAGCAATGAAAGAACTACTACAAATTGAGAAGAATGATACATGGATTATTGTTCCTAGACCTAAGGACAAAAATGTAATTGGAACTAAATGGGTCTTTTGGAACAAATTGAATGAGCAAGGTGAAGTTGTTAGAAACAAAGCAAGACTTGTGTGTAAAGGATATTCTCATATGGAAGGAATTGAATTTGAAGAAACTTTTGCTCCTGTTGCTAGGATTGAAGTTGTGAGGCTATTTCTTCCTTATGTTGCTTACAAAAACTTCAAGGTTTATCAGATGGATTTCAAGTCAACATTTCTAAATGGTGAACTAGAAGAAGTGTATATTGAGCAACCTGATGGATTTCAATTGACTAATCAAGAAGATATGGTTTGCCAGTTGAAGAAAGCATTGTATGGACTTAAGCAAGCCCCAAGAGCATGGTATGCCAGATTGGACAAGTATTTGTTGAAGCTTAGATTTAAGGATAATTTTGAGTATCTCAAAGAGAAGCTAGGGGTGATTACCCCTCCTAATCAAAATTAAGATGCATTGACTTGCATCATTTTGTGCATTTCATAGTCATATCTTGTGATCCGGATTGATGTTGTGGTGGTTGCTACTCAAGGGGAGTAGTCATGTTCAGAAATATGGTTCAGAGCTTGTGTGGAGAAATATAATGTGTATCTTTTTCATTGATGTCAAAGGGGGAGAAGAGTCATGTGAAAAATTGTGAAAGAGTTAAGGAGAAAAGAGTCAAAATCTAATGGGGAGAAAGTGCTAAGAGAAAGTTGTGTTGATGGTGTTTTTCACATCATGTGTTGCCATCAATGCCAAAGGGGGAGATTGTTGGATATTATTGATTTGTGGTTTTCATTGATGTCAACACTATTAGCATTAATGTCTTTAAGGTTGTATATGTCGAGGATATTGAGAAAATTGTAATAAAATAAGTTGCAGGTTGTTGGTGGTGCAATGAAGTTCAGCATGGTGGCTAGCTCAGTATATTGATGATAAGAGGTTGTGAATTAAAGGGTTTTTTTACAAGTATATCTAGTTTATCCACATGAAGTTTTAGAAGTTCACATGAAGATTTGATTGAGTTATGAGTATTTGTGTTTTGACAGTTGTTTTGTTGCTTTAGTTGGTGTTCCTGAAAGAAGATGATGTGATTCTAGTAATTTAATTTGTTGTGGATTCTTCTATGGTGATTCATGATGCTTGTGAATGTTTCTAGATCGTGCTCTATCTATGTTGTTGGTCCACATTGATTGTTGTGTTCGCGGTTGGTGATTTTCTTTTGTGAGTTCATGTTTTTCATGATCATGGTCAATAGCATGATTGTAGTGTGTTGCGGATCTTCGAGGCATAATTTTTTAAGGTGTTTCGTGTTTGAGACATGTTTTTTTGGGTCCTTACTATGTTTTGGCCAACATTGTTTGGTGTGCATTGATAATTGTTTATTGATTTGGGCCGACAGTTTGTACACATTTTATATTTTGTTGGGTTGACATGTAGTTGATGCTATCCTTAGTTGCGGATATATATGATAGATTGTTTATACCATTTGAAGGTGTGGTGTGCAATGTATGCTGAGTGTTGTGTGTGAATAATGTTCTAATCTTTCGAAAGCAAAAGTAAAGTGTGAAGAAGAGTGAGTAGAAGAAAGTGTTTATGTGCTTAATCGAAACTATAATTAGGCATTAGATGTTATTTTCTCAGTTCAAAATCTAATGGATGTAATCTGAATGTGACTGTAAGATAGTGAGTCTTCCTTTGGGTAGTAAGCCTTTTGAATTTGAGCAGTGAGCTCTAGGCAGTGTGCTTGAATGCATGTGCATTCCCCATTTATAATACTTTTAATAGAGTATAATCTTGTGGATTAACCTCCACCGTGGTTTTTCCCCTAATAGGGTTTCCATGTAAAAAATCTTGGTGTTATGTGTGTTTTTGATGTGGTGATTGTTTATGCTTTCATGTTTATATATTAGATCTGAGAATACATTTAATTTGTATAATTTCTGTGACAATTGATTCACCCCCCCCTCTCAGTTGTCTGCCCTTGTGTTGCCAACAGAATTCACCCTGTGAATTCATCTATAAAATCCCTTTCTTCTCACCAAAAAAACATACATTGATTTTGATCAATCCTCTCTTTCATTCATCACAAATTCTTTTTGCACTTGTGCTCATAAAAATCTGAGAGCACCAAATGCATAAATCAAGATCTTGGTGAATAAGAGAACGATGGAGTTTTCTTTTGAATGCATGTGTTTTTGTTTTCATAGTTTAGTTTTCATTTTTTCATGTGCTTTCATTTAAGAAAGGCTTCATTGATGTTATGTTGAAATTTTGATTTGGGTTTATAGATTAAATCAACTTTTTCAGTTTTCAGCATACACATGTATTTCTATAAATTTATCTTTTGGAACATAACCTATTTTCCATGGATTCTTCTAGCATGTGCATTTTATTATTTGATGGTAAACTTCCTACATGTCTATTCACATTTTTTTTATGTTATCCATTATTTATTTCCCTTTATTTATATGTTTCACTAATGGTTTAGGTATGATTGCATTTTCAACATGACCTTTAGTGGTCGCTTATCTATTGATAAGTTGGTATTGAATCTAAACTTGCAATACAACTACATCGATAAGAGTCCTAATATCTTCATTAGAGGGTTTTTCTCTTTTGTACCTCTATTGCATGATTTCCTTGAGTTGATTAAAATATTGACTTGATAACTCATATTGAATATGGTGGCTATCTTGATCATACTAAAAGAATCCATACTCCTCATAAGCATCAAGCTAGTCCACCTCGTCATCTTTTTGTTTAGGGATTCGTTCTCTTTCAATAGTGTTATTTTTGAATAATTAAGTTGGTTAAGGGTTACAATCTCTTATAGAGTACATAATTCCATTAAAATATCAGAAATACCAAAAAAAACTAAAATAATGTGGAGGCAACCCAAAATGAGCTATCAACACACCCACTGAGAGAAAAAATAAACATAGACAATAAACAACAAAGAAACAACACTAAATCAACACAAACCCAAACAATGAAATCATTTGATTGGAACCAATTTCATCCAACCGGTGGTCAAGGAATTCATGTTATTGTCCCAATCCATAACACTAAGGGCCTCCTATTCAATAGTGTTGTTGCAACAACATAGCTAGTTGAATTATGAGACAAATAACATACTTACACTACAACAAATAATCTTTGAGATTCACATGATCCTTCCTCAAGGGACCAGGTGTGTGTTTTTCTCGGTGTCCTTAGTTCCCTTGTCTAGCAACCATTTTATTTTCTTTCTATCTTGGTCTTTTTGACCAATAAGTATTATAGGGCCTATTATGTACCCTTTCAACTTCATTGAAGTGTGTTGTAGTGATATTAGAATGCAATCCCTTATCTTTTATTACAACCCTATATGAGATATCCTTCATTGCCTCCATCAACTTGTCAAGTTTTTCCTTAGTGGTGGTGGGTTTTCTTGGAGTACTTCCTCTTAATTTAGGATATTCACATAAAATATTTTAATATATTTACTAGCTAATCTCATATTGCCCCTTATGTTGATTTCCATGGTGTAAGATTTCCTTAAAAAATTCTTCTCATAAAGGAAATATTCTATTTTTGTATCAAATGTTACATAATATAGGACCAAACATATTGATTCATTCAACCTCAAATGGGTAGTAAAATTCCTCATTATCATTACAAACTTGCTCTTCAAATAGACAATTCTTTCATTTACCCCTTCTTTATAGCTTTCAACTTGTGGATTAAAAACTTAAGATCAACTCTCTTTCCACATTGCAACTTGAGGATACTCATCAATTAATCCCATGAATTTGTGTTGTTGTTCGGAAGGCTTCATTACCATTATTTAGCACTCTCTTCCAATGATTACACAAAGAACATCATGAAATCCTCATATTTAATTTCATATTCATTTGTTATAATAATGAAGTGTCCAAGGTGTTCTTGTCTAGTGACAACATTTTTGGCTTGGAATTTTGGTTGTTTTCCTCTAATCCCATTTCGCATTGGATTAGGATGAATAATAAATACATAAAATTTAAACTTTATATATATTTCCATTGTTAATGGTTGTTTAATTGGAATGTACTTATGAGTTTGTCTTCTTAAGGGAATTCTCATTTTTTGTCTGACATTATGTTGCTAATAAAATTGCTAGTTAGGTACATGTTTTGATTATATGGGAAAAACAAGTTTTGAATGGACCCAAAACCATTTACAATCAGGTTTTAACAGGGACCCAAAACCCACTCAAAGAAGAACAAGTTGCACACGAATACAACATACACAACAAGTAGTGAACCGAGAATAGATCACTAAATGAACAACATGACTACCCAAATCTGCACTAATTAGAAAAGGTTTTAATGGGAACCTTAAATCCAACACAACCAAGTTTTACAAGGGAACTTGAACCCAAACCAGGTTTAGAAGGGAACCTAAAACCCACTTACATCCAGATTACAAGGACCAACATCCCTCACAACACACCAGGAATTAATTGGGACCTTAAACCCATTTCTCACACGAACACAACCTAGATCCACCAAGCAAGAACATCAAAAAGGCTTGTTCAACACAAACTGCCATCCCACCATAATAGGGGAGAAGACCCCCCAGCCACACCAATAGGGAGAAGAAGTCCTCTTGTAGCACCACCAAACACGAAGAGTCGAATTAGTCTCCACCTCAAAAGGAGTAGGCTCCCCTCTATAGGATCATATGCCATGAAGAACCTTACCACCACTGCAGCCAAATTGTAACAAATAACAACTCCACCTCCATAGGAGCACGCACCACCTCAAAAGGTACTATAACAGAAGGGACTAGTAGTAGGGAAAGTACCTCCATGAATCTACAAACCCCAACTCTACCTCTAAAAGAGAGGACTCCACCTCAACAGGAGTAATCTTTACCTCAATGGAAGACACAAAATATAGAAAAAGGAAGAAATCCATCTAAATAGCAACAAGGAGAACCATGATAGCCACTGACAACTTGAGAAAGTGGGCCAACAAGAGAACCATAGGGATAAATCCAACCACCACACTAAAAATAGGAACATGGGAAATCAAGAAACACATAAGGAGTAGCCCATATAGAGGAGCCTTGAAAAAACCCAACATCCAAAGGCCCAACAGGGTTCCCAGCCAAAAAAAAATTGAGAAACCCACCCAAGAAAAGTAGCCTCCACAAGAAAGAACACCCCCAACAATAATAAAAATAACACATACCAAGGGGGAAAAAGATAACACGACCATACAACAGTGCCATCTCAGCAACAGACATGAAAAATTGGTCAAACAATAGTGCCACTATAATAGAAGCCAAGAAAAATAGCAGTGCCATCATAGCAGCAAAATAGAGGCAAGGGGGAAACCTTCCACAACTAGGCCAACACGCACAACAACAACATGGAGGGCAAGCCACCACTCCATCACAACCTCAATAGTAAAAAAATCATTAAGCCCAATCCTCTTGAGACTAAGAAAACCCATGACCACCACAAATGGCCAAGGGAGATGCATGGGGTTAGCACTAGAAAAAGAAGGCAACAATCCACCCCGCACTCTAAAAAATAACCTTGGAAGAAAAGGAAACAACACAAAGAGAAAAAACCAGGGAGAAACCAACAACCAAGGATATCCCAATAAAATAGCAGCAACACTTGTGAGGAAAAATAAGCCATCATTGGTGCCCAAACAGCCAGCAGAAGCAAAAAGTTGCCACCTACCAAGCCCAAAACAAGCACTAGAATGCAATAAGAACACTTCTTAGAAGGACGACAACAACAAGCAACCACACAACAACACAACCCTCCAGGCCAGAGACAATAACAACATAACCCAACAAGGTGGTAGCAACAACCATCCCAAAAGCATAAATCCATCCACCTCATCAGAATTTTCTCCTCCATCACCATCCTCAACCCCTAATTTTAAATTTTCCCCCACTCCTCTTCTCGCTCCCACTCCGCTCCATTTCAGATTGTGTTACAGTCACTTTGCTAGTTAGGTACATGTTGATTTGGAATATATTAAGCAATATAATAATTTTGATTTATCTATTGAACATTTCAGGCAGTTCAAGCATCAATATTTTGATTTATATCTATTTTTTCACATTTCCTTTATCTTATTTTGTCAAGAAAGTCTATTTCTTGATCTATTTTCTCTTTCCCTACATTCATTTTTGGATTGTATAGTTGTATTAGCATCATAGAAGATAGGATCATGTTCTTGATTAGTTATATATATGAGAATGTTGTAGAATTATATTATAGACTCGCTTGTATTTCTTGCATGTGAAGAGCCAAGTAGGTTCATCTCTTTGGTATGCAAATTACTAGATGTATTTATATATCTTATATCCATATTTATATCATTCCTAGCCTTTCTATATTCATGTATAATATTTCTTTTATCACTCCTAATCATTTTTATCAGTTAAATTATTTGAGGTGTATGGATCATGATCCTTTAATTCAACAAATATATTATCTCTATCGAAAGTACCTATATATCTTTAGGGAATGAATATGGTAGACATATTTGTATTTTTTACTTTTCAAGTAGTGTGTTGTCTTCCTACTTACATTAGTGTATCCTCACATCCTTAAACATCTCTTGAGTGACCCCATATTTATATTTTTAATTCTTTGGCTTACAATTTATTTTTTGATTTGACCTTGAATAGATTCACCAATCTCCACTTAGGAGAGATTAAAAAAATTTATCAACAAATTTCATTAAAATATCAACCAAGGACTTATCATTCCAGTAGCACCAAAGTGCCACTTTAAAATCATGTTACTAAATTACTAGGTTTTTTGATATATTAAGTGAATTAGAATGTCGTCAGTAATTATGCCACTATGTTGGTGTTCATAGTTGTATGCCCCAAATCCCTAAAGGTAAGTTTTTCCTAAGCACTAGGTGTGTCAAAATCAAAGAAATACTTTACACTTATTATGAGGTAAGACAACTATGGACCAGTTTACTAAAATGGGTAAGAATTTCCTTAAATTTAGGTTATCTTAATCCAAGTGGGGCTTCCCCAAGGTGCTTTTTTAGATACTACTATAAGAAATGGGCATACACCTTGACATAAGCCATACCCAACACATAATACACTCATATTTATTTGTTAATAAGTATATACATGTTGGTTTGGTAATGCAAGGTTTTACACTTTCATTAAGTAGGTAAACTAACATGTAAAGTGTTTATCATAACCCCTTGCATTCTTATATACGTCTATACATGGTAATGAATGGAATAAACTTTAAATTTTATTATTTTAAGTGTGTTGGGGTAATGGGAGGTTGATAAAAAATTATATGAATTCCTATATCTATTTGGTGACAAAGCCACAAGCAACATAAAATAAAAATATAATGACTAAAATCTGCTTTGTGATATCTTAATCACCATATCATTGAAGAATATACCTCTTCAACTACACACATAAGATAGGATCTATACATGTAGGCAAGTAGATAAATAAAATTTTCAAAAAATCTAGATGAACATAACTTAATTATCCATGCATAAACCCATATATTTGTGTATTAGTTTGAAAAGAGACCTTAAAAAACCTTTGCAAGGATTTAATAGTTGTTTGGATGATAAACTAATTAGAGATAATACTCAAATCACCAAATAGATTTAAGAATTATAAAATCATCAATAACACATAAAATATACTATACATGAACACATTCTTAGAATGTTGAACATACCCATTATATTCATTATTCTAAGATTAACTCGTTTGGGATAAAACCTAGATCATTACAATATAAAATGCCTTTACCATTTGCTTGAAGGAGGACCATATCAACTTGGTCTATTTTGTTCTTTTGTATTTCTCTATATCCCATTTTTCCATCCTCTAAATAATGAAAATATGTAAATATATATTGTTTAACACATTCAAGTAGTTGTGAGATAAGGTACATGGTTACTCACAATTGTAGAGTTATCCATGCCTTTGAAATCGTCAATCCCATGTTTTGGTATATAAATCAAATTTCACTGAGGTTTAAGGGTACCGAGAGATGTGTTGAGGTAATCTTTTATTGAATCACATCCTTTCTAGGTCATTAATGGAATCCTTAAATATATAAGGAAGTAGATAAAATTCATTCAATTCACTTACAAGATATTGACATGGAAAAGGATCACTTCCTTTGAATTCATTGCAATATAGAGACTGCACAATCTACTATAAAAAATGGTCAATATTGGTATCAAGATCCTTAAGAGTTGAAATTACCTACTTCATTAATGGTATATTGGTCATCCTCATCCTTCATCACTAGTTTTACTTTTGAATACTTGTCCCTAGAATAAATAATATTTTTTGGACGGGGAAAACATTATTGAGTAGTTACAATGTCAAATCTAAGAAATATTAGAATTTTGGGGAGGTTCAAGGGAGTGTAGGAGGAAATTTAGAAGGACTGCAAGGATTTGAGGTGAAACAAGACATGAAAATGGAGGATGTAGAATTTTGGGTCCAAACTAGATATAGGAAGTGGATGTGGTGAAGGAAGTTTGAAAGTTAGGTTGAACTCCGTGTTAGAAGAAATAAGTGAGAAAGGCAAGGGGAAATCCTTTTGAGAAAATAACACATAAGTGGATATGGAACCAAACATATGGAATGAAGTCAAGAAGTTTGGATGTCTAGGGAAAGTATGCAAGGAGGATTTAAGGAGGAATTTGCAAGAAAATATTTTGGAACTAGATACGAGATGTGGATGTGAGACAAATATTCACATCCAAAGTTTGTAAGGATGAAGAGAATGAGGGACTAAGGATTTATGGGGATTAAGGGTGGGGAAGAATCAAAGGTTGGGTTAGGGAAAGGAGAAGAGGGATATGTTGATAGAACTTAAATGCCTACAAAGGAGGAAATGGAATATTATAGAGAAATGATACAATAGTGGAGGTTAGGACTAGAGGTGAGAAAAATGTCTAGATCCAATTTGAAACATTGAAAAATGTGGAAGTGAAGGGTAACAAAAGAAATAGTTTTTGGAGAGACCACACAAACTTTCATTTGGGACTGGACATCAAATCTAAATATTGGTTGGGTAGGAAAATATCTAGTTCCACATCCAAATTTTAAAATATTATGAGAACAATGGAATATGACCAAAATACACAACTTCTACCACATTATATGAATTTTTCAGGATTGAGCAACACTAAGGTAATTTTGACCAAAGGGTCCCATTCAAAACTTTCTTATATTAGTTATAAATAATGGGCTAGATAAGACACGATGAATGAAAGGGGTTTGACTTAGGAAAATTGGACACAATTAAAAGGGATACCAATAGAGGAAAATACAAAAAATATAGAACACGAGAAAGAGAGAAATAAATTAATCTATGATAGATTAAAAAATTTAATTAGTAGAAGAGTAAGGGACTATGGTGAATTTGACAACACAATCAATCTTACAAGAGACTTTCTAATAGAAAATTTACAATGGAAAGGAAAAAAATCAAGCAATGGGGATGGAAAGATAAGGGAAGAAAGTATTAGGCCTATTAAATTTGTGATGATGAAAATAAAGGAAAATAATAAGATTCTATGTAATTGGACTCTTTTAAAAGGTTCATGTTTTTGTCTAGATGAAAACTTATTTTTGATGTAAGAAGATGAGAGGATGGGAGAATTGGTTAAAATAAGGGCTTAAATGAATGAAGGTAAATGGGTGTGGTTAAAAAATAAAATAAAAATAATAAATTCCTAAAAATACATCATCATAATAGGAAGGCAACAAAAGGAGAGAAAATAAAATGATGACATTAAGGATTAAAAATAGACAAACAAGGATAATAAAAGGTGAGGTCTACACCAAGTGATTCATTATCTCCAATATAAAAAGTGAATAGAGACCCCTTAGGAGAATTTAAACATGGTATGACAAAACTATAGAGGATACCCTTAGAGGAGAATACATGGGTTAGGGCCTATTGCAAAAGGATGAGATGCAATTTATCTTGTGAAAAATAATGAGTGTACAAGGGTCACAAGATTATAGTTTGAAATGAAGTAGTAGGAGATTCTAAAGGAGTGGAGGAATAATAGTTTTTATAAGGAAAAATTGGCGTAGAAATATTTAGTTGAAAAAGTAAGATCAAAATAAGTAGTATATTTAGATTAAAATAACATAAAAATGAAAGACACGATAAAATTGTAGCATGTTATTTTACCCCATAGGCTTTAAAATCCTACAAAAGTGTGGGATGGATGGTAAGGTCAATTAAGCAACCTTAAATAAATATATCATTTTACTCCCAACATAGAGAATTACTTCTCTTAGTTTACTATTAGGACAAAAATGTTAGAATTGTGAAAAACACAAGCCACGAGATCAAACAATGAACAAAGACACCTTCCACACAAGATATTTGCAAATAAAGAATTGCTATATTCCTCAACTAGAAAAAGCTACAAAATGCAAGAGACGGGAAAATCCCATGAGAAGAGAAAATCTCAAAAGAGGAAGAGAGAGATAATACAATAAGGGTTGAGTTCTATATAGGAGCAACCCTAAATGGTAAAGGGATTAGATCATGACAAGTGTCAACATCTCATGCAATGAGATAGAATGATCTGATAATAGCTCTTTAGTTAACATGGAAAATCACTCATAAGTTTAGCTTAAGTGCACGAGAATAAATTAGACTAATAATTAATTAGATTTTAATTATTAGCTAATGCATGATTACTCCAACACCCCTCTTTAATATGAACTTAGGGAGTAGCTAAAAACCCTAAAAAGAGAATGCATGATGGATCCCAACAAACAAGTCCTGGTGATGTACCCATGTACAAACAAAAGATCTCTCAAAACTAGAGAAAAGGAGAAAACCACATGGGAAAACTCCTCTCCAAAAGAGAGAAAGGAAAATGAAGGACTGAAACCTCCAAATCAAGGTGAATGACTAAGAAGCCTCCAACCAAAACAATGTCCCAAAAAATATGAACATGTAGAACATCATTGAAGCACAAAGAAACTGTAGGCTGCTATCAAAAGATGACTGATATAGTGCTGAAATGAGGAACCTCCATAAATAAGAATGAAAGTGTGTTCATATGGAAAATGATCCATCTCACTAAAATGCATGGTAACCAGCTGTTGATGTAAGATGTATCTGACTAGTACATAGGAACAAGAACTAGATATATAGATCACTCCAAAATGTGAAATCGAGGAAGCATTAGCACCAACAATAGAACCCCCCCATAATGCTAAAAAGGGAGAGCCAAGGCACGTACACTGAAACTATGTGAAACCAAGAAGTGTATGTAGGAGAAACAACCTGCAAATAAAAGGGTGTGCAAAAACAAGCACACATGCATGAGGCAAGAATCACTAGGATTCACTGTTGTTGTAGAAGGGACACTTACTTGAAAAAGGTGTGATGGAAAACCAAAGGTAAACATCAACCACCCCATGACACTTTATATCATAGTGCAAGTACAAAAGGCACAACAGGATGTGTGAAATCCCCAAAAAGAATGAACCAGAATGACACTTTATCTCAATGTGTCTATAAAAGAGAATAGGCATGAAAAATATGTCTACAATGCCCAAATAGGACAAAATACTAGAAATACATTTAGAACAACTAAAAATGAGTCACCCCATGCAAATGAAAAGTTTCCAGGAGCTAAGATGTCCAAGTAATTCACCAAAATGTTAAAACACAAAAAACTGAATAAAATGTACCTGGAGAAAAATCTAGAAAAAGTGCATGGATGGTTGTGAAGAGCTCTGAAAGACCATCGTAACACCACTAGAATCGTGAAAAATAGAGAAATAGGTCAAAATATATGAGCTTGGGATTGAAAGCAACACCTTTGACGTCAACAGGCTATAGAATGCACCAACAACAAAAATAGGTGATGAGACCCACACCACTAGAAAGTTGGCGGAACCAACTTTTTGACAATATCTTGTTCACCTAATTTCAAAATTGTATGTCCAACTTATGGCCAAAATTAAAAAAACACCTCCTTTAGGGCACACAGAGGGTTCAAAAGGGCCATGTGTAGCATGCATACTACTGACATCATTAGCAAAATATTCGTAGAATATTCTTTGTCGCTTGAAAAAAAATGGCCCCTAGAAGAATAACAATTGATGGAATATTCTGCAAAAGATTCTTTGAGCTGAAAAAAGTGTTGACATCGATGGATTTTGGTAGGGTGCTAGAAAAGCAAAAAAAAGGTTGTCGAAAAAATTTCACTATAGCTTTTGTGCAAGCCGATATACCCCAACATAAACTTGTTGTTGGGTGGCTGAAATGGCTATTGGCGCCCTTTGGGGGTCACCGGTGGGCCCACACTGTGCAAGGTTTAATACTTGCTTTTAAATTTTAAATTTTAATTTTTTTTCTACAAACTTAGAAATAAAATAAATTTTAAAAACCAAACACAAACCTAAGATTTTTATTTTTTCAATTTGCGTGTAGTGGCCGTATAAGGGTCATACGACACTTGAGACAATTTTTTGCCTCATAAGCTCTTGACAACTAAATTGGACAAATTTATAGTCAAAATTCATCGAATTGGTCACCTAAACGCAACCGTGAGGTCCTTTTCGGCTCAAAATGCTTCAAAATCGTAGCTACCCTTCGGATCTGGAAAAAAAGTAACTGCTTCAAACCCTCACAGATCTGACCTCAAGAGTCCAAATCAAGCCAAAAAAAAGGCAAATCTAACTTTCACGATAGCTCTAAATCCAATGGAAGACTCTATTTTGATCCTAGATGCACCAAAATTCACCACCTCCAAAATTTGCATAAAAATAAAGGGGATTCTAGATTTGAAGCTTGTAACTCTTGTTGAAGAAAAAAACTTTATAAATCAAGAAGGGGATCATTGAATCCATGCTTTGATACCATTTGTTGTAATGTCTTTATCATTGCACCAAAATATTGACCTATTAACACTTGATACAAACACCATATTTATACAAGATCCATGGGAGGCGATTAAGCCATGTCACAAATTCAAAGGGTAGCATTGAACAACCAAGAGAATGAAGGCACTGACCTTCCAACAATCCCCCCAGTGCAATTGCGAGATTTGAACCCATGACCTCACTTTGATACAATGTTAGAATTGTGAAAAAAATAAGCCACAAGATCAAACAACGAACAAATACACCTTCCACACAAGATATCTACAAATGAAGAATTGGTATATTTCTCAACAAGAAAATGCTATAGAATGCAAGAGATGAGAAAATATGAAGAGAAGAGAAATCTCAAAAGAGGAAGAGAGAGATAATACAATGAGGATTGAGTGTTATATAGGAGCAACCCTAAATGGTAAAGGGATTAGATCATGACAAATGTCAACATCTCATGCAATGAGATAGAATGATCTATTAACAGCCCGAACGGGTAGTAGAGTTGGCTTGGGCAATGGGTTTGCTCCCCATTGGTCTCAGGTTCGACTCTGCTCCCAGGCTTAAGAGGTGGTACTTCTTGCAGGTGGGGGATCTCACCTACAAGGGACTAGTCTCACCCTAGCTCACCTTAGGTACCCAAGGTAAGGGTTTTTGGGCCACTGGGATGGGTCACAAAGACACCCCTATTGAATAAAAAAAATAGCTCTCTAGTTAACATAGAAAATCACTCCTAAGTTTAGCCTAAGTGCATGAGAATAGATTAGACCAATAATTAATTAAAGATTATTATTATTTAATACATGATTACTCTAACAAAAAAATAGCAAACTAGAATGTATGTAGCAAGGAAGATAACAATCCTTTATGGTTGACTAAAGAGGAAAATCATCAATAGTGAAGATGTTGAAAAGATAAAGGGGATATCAATATTTTTTTTTGAATAATTACCAACTTTATGTAGCACATATGGTATGATTATTTGCAATACATGAGGAAGGAATCTATAAATTATACATGAAAAAAATAGAATGGAGAAAGCATTATTTATTATGTCATTATCACAAAATTTGATAGAGAGGATAATAGAGGCAATGATTAAAAATCCTCCTATGGAATTAAAATCAAACCATAGCCAAATTTGTATAAAGTTTTCATGGCAAGTGTAGACATCCAAATTTGACCACTCCCACATGGTCAAATTCATCCCCTTTATTTTTCTATCTCATATTCCCCATCGATATTAATTAAATGATTTATTTAATTAATATTTCCCCTTTTTCCTAAGGTTTCTAAAGTATTTAATTTAATAATTAAATGTTTTACCTTTCATCCCTTCCTCTCCAAATTAAATAAATATAACAATTTATTTAATTGTCATTTAGCCTTTTGAATTTAAATCAATTTTAAATTCCCTCTTTTCTCCTTCCTTGTCACATCCTCCATAACCCTCTTCTAATCTGGATTAATTTAATTAATCCATGATTAGGATGTGCACACCCTTAATCAAGATTAATGTCACATCCTCCATATTTTACCACTTGCCTCTAATTCTTCATTAGTCTTCTTAATCACTTGTTTGCACAACCTTCATCTAATCCTCATGCCATTTTTGGTACTCCTCCAAGTCAACCTATCATAAGTACTTTCCTTATTCAACCTAGAAAACCTCTTCCCCATGTGAATTAAAAATTCACATTTACCCTTCCAAGGTTATCCTCTTCCCCATGAAGGTTGTTGGGAAACTCCAAAACCTCTCATAAGTCACATCACCCACATGGAACAAGGACCTCCTTTATGAAGACCTTGTCTTATCCCCAAGGTACTTCCAATCATGTCAATTTGAAATTCACATTTATTCCCCCAACCACTTATCTCTTCCCCATGATGATTAGTGAGGAATTTTAAAATTCTTCACTTGTCACCATCATTCCCACATGGGGACAAGAACTTTATTTTTGAGGAAATATTCCCCTAATCCCAAAGTACTTGCAAATACCTCCACCTCACATTTCCTTTTTCCACCTCATTTTCCACATGGAAAGATGTGAGGGTTTGTGAGTCCTCAACTCACCACAACCCTCCATCTTGTCCATGTTGGCTAAATCCTAGCCATTCAATCTCTAGAGAATCTTCCCCTAAAATAGAGGATTTCTCTCATAACATAACACATTCATTCAACACATTCAAGTAATCTAGCACTCTTAGCACTCTCAAGCTCAAGCACTTGCATTCAAGCATTTTTCATCCTCCATTGTTGAATCCTCAAGTTTTCATTGCATTCATCTCACACACTTACCCACTTCCATCTTTGCATTCATCATCCAATTTAGAGAATTTTTCATATCATCTTAGCTCATTTTCCATCAAGGAGCACACATCTAATCTACATCAAAGGGCCAACCAAAGGATCAACTTGGACAAGGTATATCTTTGTTGTATCTTTCTTTTGTTCAAGTTCAACTAGGCTTATCCCGAAGTGTTGCTTTGTGTTGTTTCTCCTTGTTGCATTTTCTATTTTTTTGCATCATTTAAGGTAGGAAATCATGTTGCAAACATTTCTGGCATGCCAGTGGGACCCACAAATGGGTCTGTTATTTTCACGTGCTCTATTGTTTGAAGTTTTGCAGGTTTAGGTTACATAGAGGCAATTTTTCCACTAACAGAGGTGATCTTGTAGCAACAGGGGTGATTCTACATCAGAACAGGCGAGCCTTCCTTCAATAGAGGCGATATGCACTTACAGAATCGCCCATCTGTCAAACAGGGGAAAATTTTCTCCTTGTTTTTGAAACAGACGACCCTGCTTCTGACTTGGGCGAGCCTGCTTTCTGCAAATAGGTGATCCTACCCCTAAACAGGTGATTTTGCACCCTAAACAGGCAATTTTGTCCCTAAATAGGAAATTTTGCACCCTAAATAGATGATTCTACACCCTAAATAGGTGATTCTGACACTAACAGGGGCGATTCTGCTTCAGATAGAGGCGATTCTGAGGTAAACAGTAACTTAAAGTTCATTTTTAGAGTTCATTTCTTATCGTTTTTCTTAGTACTTACCCCCTAACCTATTTTTTCAGTGAATGTGCTTGGTTTTACTAATTTTGGTATAGTCATTTCATGTTTTTCCAAGGCCAGAGGTTCAAACTACTAATAGTTTCTTCCAGAACAGTCAATCCCAATGTAGTTAGCTTTGTTTGTTTGTTATTTTTCATACTAGTTAGGCACATAGAACTAATTAGGGGGAGTCAAATATATTTGTTTGTTGTGTTTGTTAGGTGGACTACTAACATATCCAATTCCCTTGCACCATTTGACAATCCTGGGTGAAGAGAAATCATAGTTCACTTTAGTCCTTTGTGTTACCTATGGGATACTAGACCATTCAAGCTCTCCCCTTGCGCTTCGTGCGAGCCTGGGGACTAGCCGAAAACATCTAGTGTCTTCTTTTAGTGGGACCTGCTTGGGGATTTCATCACCCCAAAGGACAATCCCAACCACGTGTATCAGCGTGGTATATAAAGAGGGGAGAGCCAAAGCTATACCCCAATCCAGTCACGTTGTGTCTGGCGAAGCATCGAAGCTAGGGTTATACCTAGATAAGACGTGAAGAGTTGGTCCAAATTTCTAATACCTCACTGGGGCTTCCGACTCATGCCTATGACGAGCTGGTGTTCACGGTTTTTCCTCATGTATTGTGTGTATATCGAGGACTCCCTAGTTTTCCTTGTTTAGCCTAGGTAGAGGACCGTGTTGGCAATACCCTTACTAATCTTAGGATTGTGTTGCTTGAACTGTCTTCTTTGTGCAAAACCAGTGCATTTCTATTTATTCGAGTCAGCCTTACCTTTTTTTTGTTGTTTGTTGTGTTTTTTTCCTTTTCCATAGTTTTTTTCATCCAGGTCAAGTCCAAGTATGTTGTTTGGGCGAGCTTTCCTTTGTCAGGGGTGAACTTACTGCTGTTTGGGGTGAACCTGTTGTCCACAAGGGCGACCTTGCCTTCTTTATGAGTTATTTCTCAGTCATTCCCTATCAAAATTTCCCATTCTTCATAGAATAGGTGATTCTACACCCTATTTGGGTGACCTTGCACCCTGGTTGAGAGATCTTGCACCTAGTTGGGCGACCTTGCACCCTAGTTGGGTGACCTTGTACCCTAATTGAGCGATCTTGCACCTTGTTGGGTGACCTTTCACCTTGGTTGGGTGACCTTGCACCTTGGTTGGGTGATCTTTCACCCTATTTGGAAAACCTTGCACCCTAGTTGGGTGAGCTTGCCACCCAGATAGGCGAATTTTCCCAAAAGCAGACCATCTGTCTTCCTGTCATCGCCATTCCCGTTCATCAAAAATTTTCAAAATTCATCGTTTCCTCGACCAAGTCACATGGGTGCATCTTAGAACATCATTAGAGTCCATATCCATCATCGGTTCATCAATCCCAATCACCTAGACTTCATTTTAAGGGTTTTGATTTTTATGCAGAAGCTTCTGAAGGTCATAACTTTTGACTTGGGTGTTCGTTTGGACTAAAATTTTACAGGTGGTTGTGTTATGAGGTGGCATATGGATTCCAATCAAACCCACAATTGGTTGGCCCCCATTTCAGCACATTTTCGGGGCATGAAACTTTCATCTTGACCCTCAAAATCACAATTTAGTGTTTTTTTTAGTTTTTGAAAAATCATTTTCGTTATTAACTCGAAATGCATGTCTCATATTTAGGATGTTAGTTGGAAATTCATCCTACCTTAGTTTTAGGAAGTTTTTGGGAAAAAATTGGACTCTCAAAGATATGCCTGTGGAGTTACCTAAAATGGCAAAATTTGACAATTTTTGAAAACTACCAAATTTAGAAAAATTTGATTGTCATCACCTTACTTTATCTAGTTAAAACCCCTGAACTTGGTTTAGAATCAATCCTATCATATCCCCTGATCCAATCCTAATCTGTTCTTTAATCCAATCTCAATCTAATCTTTAGTCCAATCCCAATCTGAGCTCCAATCCATTCCTAATCTAAGCTTTAAACCAATCCCAATCTAAGCTTGACCTAAATCCCGATTTGAGCTTTAGACCATTTCCATCCAAGATCTTTTGATATCAAAATGAATCTTAAGATCCCTTTCTTCCATCTTCTTCAAATTCATCCTATTTATCTTTTCATCATCTCTTCTTTCCTTATAATTGTTCGTTCCCATCTTTTCAATCCGTATCCATCCCATCCAACATCATGAATCCTTATCCTCCATCAATGCAACCAAAAATAGTAGTCAAGGGGAATCCTAATTACGTTGATGATGATAATGAGAGTCTTGTTGATCAAGAGGTATATGACATAGATCCCCTTGATGCTATCATTTCTAGTAAGCTTTCCCCAACCACTTTCCAAAATCCAATCACTCCTCTGAGCTATCACATCATGTCTTCATCCACACCTAATAACACTCCTTATGCTACCTCTGACAAAGGATATTCAGTATCTTCCCCATCCACATATTTATCATATTCTTCATCTACATCGTTCTCTTATCCAACATCTACATCTTCCTACCCTAATCCACCATCCCAATATTCCTACTACAATCCAACATTCGCATCTTCCTATCCTAATCCACCATCCAAATATCCCTACTAAAATCCACCATCCCAATCTTCTCATCCTAATTCAACATCCACACCTTCTTATCTTAATCCTACATCCCCATCAACCCATCCTAATTCAACATCCACACCTTATCTTAATCCTACATCCCCATCAACCTATCTTAATCCTACATCCACACCTCATCTTAATCCTACATCCCCATATACCTATCCTAATCCTACATCCTCATCTTCCTATCCTAATCCATCATCCACGTCCTCCTATCTCAATCCACCATCTCAATCTTCCCATCCTAATCTATTGTCCCAATACCTTTATTACAATACACCACCCACATCCTCTTGTCCTAATACACTTCCCATATCCTCTTGTCCTAATCCACCATCCATGTCCTCCTAACCTAATTCACCATCCCAATCTTCCCATATTAATCTGCCATCCCATTATTCCTATCTTAATTCCCCATCTAATTCCTCTAACATCAATCCACCATCCACGTCTTCCTATTGTAGTCCACTATCATAATATTCTTACCTTAACCCTCCATCTAATCTTGATCCCCCCACCAATCCTAATCCTCCACCTACTCTTAGTCTTCCATCCAATCCCATTCCTCCATCTAATCCTAGTCCACCAATCCATAATCCCAGTCCTCCACCGACCCATAATCCTTCGTCTATTCCCATCACCCTAGCTAAGTCTAGAATATGCATGATTCTCACTCCTTAAGTTCTCCAAGGACTTATGACAAATAAGACATCCCCAACTCCACACCTTGAAGTCATGGAACCATGCCATCCCAATCCATCATCCACGACCACTAATGATGAGACCCTTCTCCATACCACACCTATCATTGATGTTACCACCCCTAGCACCACTCAAACTATTGAAACCATCAAATCTACCGAATCCATTGAGCCCCCATCTCCTACTCTGAGATTCGTCATGCCCATCGAAGATAACCAAACCCAATCACTATCTTCTACTCCTAGTTCCACCCAATCTGACAAAGACACTCAAGTCCAATCCACTCCTAGTATCACCAAAATCCATTCTCATGAACTTCATGAATCCTCCATCCTTCCATCTCCCCACTTGAGGAGTCCCTTCAACACTCCATCATCATTCCACCCACACAATATGATTCATGCCACGAGCTTGATCCAAAGCATACCATATCCCCTCCTCTACATCAAGATCTTTCCATCCCATCTAGTCCACCTCAAGATTATAGTCCCCCATACATTCCATTCCATGATCCTCTTGACAATCAAGATCCAATCACTCCATCACATGAACCCTTATCACCCACTACCACAAATCCAGATCCTATGCCTCTCCTCATCCCTTACCACTCACTCCACCTGATCAAGATATTGTTACCCCATCATCTCCATCTCCTGATCATCCATCATCACCTAGCCTTACCATCCCAACACCATGTTTATATTCCCTTGGTACTCTTACATTCATCCATGGAGGCTTTCTTGTAGAATAAGAACAAAGCATATATATCACCCATCCTCCTCCACCTAATAATGGACTCGCATCATTCTTCCAAAATAATAAGCATCCTACCATAGAGCGAATGCTAAAAAGCATGAACTATCAAGGAAAAGGTTTAGGCCTTCATGAGCAAGGTATTTTAGAGCCCATCCATGTCAAAGAAAATCCACATACACAAGGTCTTGGATATATCTCTCAAGACTTGCAATCCAAAAATGTTGGTACAACCTCTATACATCCTAGGCAAGCCTCATCCAAAAGAATAATAGGCTCTTCCCATCACTCCACTAAACCATTTTCCACCATCCCCCCTCCATCATTTCACCTCAAAACAACCATCCATATTCCTCCTTAGACTTCTGAATTCATTTTGGGTCCTTATATCCCTTCATCCATTATCTCCCATCCTTTATCTACTCCATTTATTTTGGGTCCTTACGTCCCTCCATCCACCATCACACATCCTCTAGGTACTGGGTCCATTTTGGGCCCTTATACCCCACAATCACCTCCTCCATCCCATCCTATTCATCCTTTTATCCACCAATCACCTATCCATGTCACCAAACATAAACATCCCACTATCATGTTCCCTAATCAATATCAACAAAGGCACATACCTACACATCCTTCATCCACATATCCTCAAAATCCTACCTCCATCACTCCATTCATGTTTCCTCCACATCATCCATCTCCTTACACCAATCCCATTGCTATTAAAAGCACTTTGGATGTCAAAATAAACATGCATAAATCTAAACATCCACATGCATCTAAAGCTCCTCATGTCCCCTTAAAAATACATGTTAAAGAAAAGAAAAATCAAATCCAAAATCCAAATCAAACCTACATGCCACAAAGGCCCACCAAAGCAAAGATCAAAACCATGTGGATCCCAAAGAAAAAAGATGCAATGCCTTCAAATGAAAAATCTGTAACAACATCCAAAGTTTCTAATCCAAAAGCTAATCATACACATCCTCCATCTCCTAAATCTATTTTGGGTCCTTATGACCCAAAATTCACTATCCCATATCCTCCATTATCCCCACATTCTCCATCCATTAATCCTCCTATCCTTTCACATCCACCACCATATGCGTCGATGTTGGTCCTGAAAAAATTTCCCCATCACGCGCCTACCCCATCATTCCATCCATACACTTTCCAACATCCCATCCAATATCCCACATATCTCCCTCATCCAATCCATTTAATCCATTCCCTTGCATAATTTATCCATCTTCATAACCTTGGTTGTACCAACATCAAATAGTCGCTTCACACATGGGCTCTTAATACCTCGTATGGAAATTGATGCTTGAGTCCTTCATCCATCTCCTTATCACATGTCTTCTAAATCCACTTATACACATCCTTATCCTTATCCATTTCCATCCACATTCTATCCAAAGAATCCAAAAAAGTCACAAAAAAAGAGAAATAATTCGTCCAATGGTGAAAACTTGGAAAACAAGTGCCTTGGATAAGTACCATGATGAAAACCTGGCAAACAGGCATCATGTGTAAATCCCCCATCCAGCTTATTTCCTCACTTGGGGGAAATTGCATCCCCTTCATCCATCTCCTTTATCCCACCTATCTTACGCATCCTTCCTGTCATATCGCATTTATCCCAATCCCATTTACATAATTTGGACACCTATTGGCATACATTTCCCTCACCTATACACTATCCTAATCCTCATCCACATCCATCTACCTTCCTTTTCCACCAGTTGTGCTACCATCAATCTCCCTTCCTTATCCATGCATCCCATTTACATCCATCTCCCTCTCTCATCCACCCATCATATCATCCTCTATTTATCTCCTTTCTCTTCCCATCCACTCATCTTCCATCCCTCCGCCATCCATCATCTCATCCCTTCCATCTCTCCATCCTTATCTTCCTATCCATCCATCATAGCATCCCTTCCATCCCCTATCCTTGTCTTCCTATCCATTCACCTCTATCCTCATCCCATCTCATAATCCCTTGTCATTGGTATCTGGCTATAGGCTTCCCCCCATGCAATCCAATGCCATCTATCTCACCATCATCACTCCCACTTCTTTCGCACATCTTTCCAATCCCCTATCACTTCTCATCACTCATCTCTCCATCATATCATCCTCCTAATTCATCTTTTGATGATTTGGATAACTATCCCATCCCTGACCTTCATACAATCACCACCATCCTATCCACCAAGTCAGTCTTGTTTCATCATGTAGATTCCACCTTTGTATCCACTTATCATGGTCATCTCATCATCCCTTATCCATTTTCTATCATTGGTCTTTTTGTTGAACTATGTTGCCCCTGCGCTTTCATGTAGGCAAGGTTGATCATTTGATCTGCCCTCGGGGCTTTTGTCCGTTTAGTCTTCATCATCCATATTCATCTCCATTGTCCTCTTTTCACTTTTATCCATGGTCTTTTATCAAACTATGAGGGCTCTGCGCTTTCACGTAGGCAAGGCTAATCTTTGATTGGCCCCCAAGCCCCTAGGTCTTCAGGGTCAGTTAGTCTTGTGTCTTGTGTCCCATATCTTGTGTTGTGTCATCGAGTATGTCCTTATCTAGTTGATTCTTAACCAGCAAGATCCACTGGTATCATGAGGTTCAATCAGTTTCAAGTGTCATGCATCATGTCGATCACCTAGTTTAGTCTCCATCTTTGGTCTTAACAAGATGCATCCTTCCTTATCAGACCACATCAACCCCATCCACCTTTTGATCCTATGGAAAAGGACATTTGAAATTTATTGTGATCTTTTGATGCCTTTGGATTTTTTTTATCATTTGAGCTCCCTATCACAACTCGTCAAGGCTATCATGATCTATCATATCATGGTGTGCTTTGACTGGTAAACATAGGGGCATATCTTGATCTTTTGTTTGTTGGTGTCTTCTTGGTTGTCCTGCATAGTACCCACCAAGACTCTTGTGGTCTTGTGTTATGTTGGGGCATCCTTTTGTGCTTGTGGTTATCCTAATACCTGGCCTGACCAAGGTATTCGTGACTTTGGGGTGTTGGGATAACCTTCTTGTTTGTTGTGTTTGTTTTATCCATTCGACACTAATTCACCTTGGTTTACATACCCTGGCACCTAGTGTCTTATGCTATAGCAAAAATCAGTGCTCTGAAAATGGAAAATTGCATTAGGATTGCATTTCATGATCAATTTTGTTACATTACATCCATGCCTGACCTATGACCTATGATTTTGGTTGTGCAAACATTCACTTTCCATCTTCTCTTCTTCTTAGGATACCGATTCTTGACAGGTGCAGTTTCACACCCATCTTCCCTTAATTTTGTAATGATTATAGGGAAAGTACTTGCCACTAAACTAAAGCCAGTATGATACATCTACCATTGACCCTCATCATAATCTAGGCCCTTATTTACACTCATGTCCATGTTGCATTTCCATTTCACATTAGGCCATCTCACTCATATACGACACACCTTTATTTTTATAAGCTAAAAATTCAGCCTACCATCTGTTTCCATCATTATGCAAGCCCTTATTTACACTCATTTCCACATTTCATTTCATTCATTCATTAGTGTTTTTCAGGAATTTAATTGCATCTCATCCCATATTCTAGGTTCATTGCATTTCATCCCTTGTGCATTGTTAGATTACTCATAATTGGTTATTCTAAGCATCTTTTCCTCCATCGTTTTCATTCTTTTTGATCCATCTCACATCTCAATCCAATCCTCATCCATTCAATCCAACACAAATCATCTAATCACATCCTTGGTCTTGTTCCCAGCCTTTCTACAAGCCTTGATCCAATCATCATCATCGTCATCATAATCAGGATGTATCCTTCCCTCATCAACAACACTTTCATCATCATCATTAGGATGTATCCTTCCCTATCCTCATGTTGTTTCAGGATATATCATTCCCTCATCGACAACACTCCATCCATCATCAACCCATTTTGGGCTTATAGCTTGACTGGGGCAACATCACCTTTGTCCTTAAATCCATTTGTGCTTCCCAATCTCCTATCACTTATCATCCTCTCTTATCCATCACTTTGCATCATCTTCCTCATATATCCTTTCATCGTCTCATCCATTTTGAGAGCACACCCGTGTTCTCTTGAACCTGCATGTCCTTGTTATCAATTAGATTTGCACCCTGCTGAAAATGAAAAGTTCAACAATCTATTGACACATGGAAATGTTCTCGAGTTGTGGGTAACTCATTGTGAAAACGAATCTCCAGAGTGAGCTGGTTCTCCGAAAGATGGATCCTATTCTAAGTGACTTTCCGGGAAAAAGGATAGAAGGATAAATTGGATTTAAAATCTAAAACTGAAATTCTATCACTTAAAAATATTCACCAACTGTAAGAAGATTCTGATAATAAGTCACTCTCACCACCTCTTTAAAATTTGATTCTCACAACACATATAATCCAAAAGTGATTTATGCAAAGGTTTGAAATAAACACAAGGCACAACCTGAACTAGCATGCAACTCCTGCAAATCACTTAACAACAGTAAGACAAGAAAAGGATTCAACAGATTTGAATCACAAGATAAATCAAATTACTATTGCAAATCATGAACAAGAACTGAGAAAGGAAAAATCTGCTATTTTATTGAATGAAGGAGTGAAACTCTCAAAATTTGAGCACAAATAAGTTTACAAGCTCAAAAATGTGTAAGAGCAAGAAACTGCAATCTAAACAAGAAAAACATTAAGTTTTTCTCAAGATATATCTCTCAAAACCCTAATTTGAGCTGGAAGAAAAAGCTCAAGAAAAGGTATCAAAACTGCCCAATAAGCTTGCACAAAAGCGGAAAAACACACTTTTTGCATGCACATACTGTCAGACTTCTAAAAATAGGCCAAAACTACTTTGAAAGCAAAAAAAACACCTTATCTATCCATCCAGAAATTCAAATATGACCAAGGAAGAAAAGCAATAACAATCTATTAAAAATCTTGCAGATTCCAAACCGTCATAATTTGACTAATTTTTGCAACTAAAGATTTCAAAATCTTTTGCAAAAAATAATACTTATCTCTCCAATTACAATGCTTTATTTTCTTAAAAAATCAATAAAATAATAAAGAAATCTCCATTACTGTCACAACCCCTATTTTTATGCTTCGTATTCTACAATGTTTGATTAAATTAATTAGTGTTGAAATAAAAGTACAATAAAATAAAGAGGGATTTAATTAAAATTTAATATAGATTTTATTTATTCCAAATAAATGATAATACTTGGTTAATTTAGAATAATTATTTTTATTCCCAATTGAATGAACTTTCTTTATTAATTATTTGGAGTAAATATTTAATTTGCAAGTGAATAATATTTATTTATTTGCTTACAAAGGATAAATATTTTTGTTGCAAATTAAAAATGGCCTTTTCTCACTATTTACTATGAATAATTATGTAGTTGCAATTAAAAAAAGAATTCTTTACTATTATTTATCAAAGATAAATGTGAAAATAAATTTTATTTTTGATTTTAAAGATTAGGTATTGGAAAACTAAAAGAAATCTTTAAAAGAAGGAGAAAACGTAACGGGAAACACAACAACAACAACACAATAGCTTTCATAAGAGAAACCAGAAGAAGAAAATCTTCAGAAGCGGGTTCTAGGTTTTTAAATCCTCTTTCCCATGTATTTTAATTTCAAATGTAAAAAGTGATAAATGTTGGTGAAAAGA
This sequence comes from Sequoia sempervirens, assembly GCA_007258455.2. Classification (NCBI taxonomy): domain Eukaryota; kingdom Viridiplantae; phylum Streptophyta; class Pinopsida; order Cupressales; family Cupressaceae; genus Sequoia; species Sequoia sempervirens. Next base: position 35,833 of record VDFB02359013.1, read on the forward strand.
TTTACTTCTCCTTTAAAATATTTTGAATGTTCTTTTCACTGTATCTATTTAGCTTCTTGGCTGTACAAATCTGTATTCTCTTTGTTCTACTCTCTTTATATAAAATTATATATATTTATATAAATACATTTATATAAATATTAAAAATATTATGTATGAATTTATGTTTTGCTGCTAAAAAGAAATTTGAGATTGAATTTTTATATATTGGACCAATTTTGACAATTTTCCCTTTTAAATTGAATACCTAGAGAGCAAGATTATAATATTTATAGATATATATATACAAATTGTATATATATAATATTATTATATTATTGAACGAATTTTTTGAAATAAAGAAATTTTGTAATGAACAAATTTGCTGAGAAGTTTCTACTTTTGTTTAAGAAATTTTGCTGAGAAGTTTCTACTTTTGTTTAATTAAAAGAAAATAATAACATAGTTGTAGCTTACTTCTTATTTTGTTGTAAATGTAATTTCCTAAGAGTGTAGAAAATAATTACATTGTTGTAACTGTACTTCTTACTTTGTTGTAAAAGTAATTTCCTAAGAGTGTAGAAAATAATTATATGGTTGTAGCTTACTTCTTATTTTGTTGTAAAAGTAATTTTCTGAAAGTGTATATATATATATACATATTTAACTAAATGTGTGTATACATATATATTTGTTTAAAATATGGTTGAATGTAAGTTACTTCAATAGAAACTACAATTTTCTATTTATATATATATAGACAGATATATATATAAATTTGAGTATATATAAATATACTTTTGGACTGTAATCCATTTTGTATTTTAAAATCATGAATATATATATATTATCACGGAAATGTATGTATATTTTTATATTCTTACTGTAAAATAGCATTGTCTTTGATATTTTGTAAATTTACTTAAAGTGGACATATACTTGTATGAGTATGGGTTTGTTTTACTTCAGAATAAGTTAATCATGATGCTGATTCTGAAAATAATAATTCTATGTATGAATATATATTAAATCAGTATTTAAAATTGGAAATTGTGATGCAACCAACTTATTAGAATTATTGTGCTTATTTTGATTGGAGCAATAGTAAATGTAATAATATTTGATTAGGAAGTGTGCTTATGGTATAAATCTAATTTTAGATGGAAATATTTAAATTGAAGTTGTTTATTGAATTTTTGCACTCAATGTGAAAGAATAAATAAATAAAGGCATATTTTGTTACTCCCACATGAAATAGGAGTGAATTGTTAAAATGAGTTGTAGAATTAAATATTAGTAACTAGTCTTCTTGAGCTATTTCTTTTTTTGATATAATTGCAAATATAGTTACCAGTAGTAAACTTGAAAGGAAACTTGAAAAGAAAAAGTGTTCTGAAAGTGTTTTTTTTTTAAGATTTTTCTTTCCTTAATTCAAAAACCCTGGATGACTCTTTAATAATTATTGGACCTTGACACAATAGGATTGCATGAGTATTTATTTTATAAGAATGTATACTCATATATCCACTAGCTTATATATGTACTCACATACATACATGAGCTATACCTTCTTAACTCTTTTATAGTATTCTTCTCTTATTGTTGAAACCTCTATGAACAATGAGTTTAGAAGTAAGCATTCTTGTTTTAATTGCATAAGCATGTGTGCATTTCTAGCGGGCGTAGGATTACTTTCATGAAGCTATATGTGGTTGGCTTATGATTTTCAGTATACTTGTGTGTTATTTGATAAGTCATTGGAGGTAGAATTGTCTTAAAATTCCAAATACTTGGAAGCATTTCATAATAGTGTGGACATTTCTTTCATTTCATATGCAAAGTTGATGCATTGGTGAAACTCAGAGAATGTTGTTTGTAGACCTTTGTGACTTGTAAAAGAACTTCAATATGCTCCTTATTATGTTTGATATTCATGATATCTAGAAAAGTGTAATGGAGTTGTAAATGGGCATCTCTATAAGACAGCTTGATCATTGCCAGTGAGGCATCTTGTAACCAAAGAAGCATTTTATTAAGCCGGTAAGGCACTTTTGCGAGTGGTTTTTCATCCCTACGAGGGTTTTCCACTCATGAAATCTCTGTATTATGGTTCCTTTGTGGTTGCATTTATGATTTTGCTATTGCTTTACACTATTTGAATTTACATACATTGTTGATATGATAAATCTTGTGTAAGACTATATGGCTATATCTTAAAATGACATAACCTTGTTTTGATACACTTGATTCATGGGTGTATGCTATTCCATTTAAATATAGTGATAAAAGTTATTTAATTATTCCTCTTTGTCTGCACCATTTTACAATAATTTTATTCTATTAAATTAACTTGTAAATTAAGAGTTATAATTAGTAAGTGAGTTTTTTCCGAACCTTACAATTACATATCTCAATTGATTTCTTTAAAATCAATTAAATAAAAACCCTAAATCATAAATAAATTATCCATTATATTTTTATTGATTTTCTCAAAATCAATTAAAACCTGAGGCATTTGGTCATTCTTGATTTTAACTAAGGCAATAAAATCTGACAAGACCTAAATTATGAAACCTCCTACACCACCCAAAACATAATCAAATAAGTCTAAAGACTTAGGAAAAATCATAATATGGAGGCCTCTAAGATGCTCGACCTAGGGCAAGCATAAGACATAACATCCTAAAGGTCATTTATAACCACTATGAATTGGGGACTTAGGAATAATAATTTGTCGGCCCCCCATGATATTACTTGGCATTGAAACCTTAAAGATTAAGGGAAAATCCCTTGGCTGACTAAGGGTAAGGAAACCCTAAGCAACAAAACCGATATTCTTTGCTTCATTTGCATCATTTGCAATTGAGAAAATGCCTCTGCCTGGGCGCCGCCTCCAAGAGCTAGGGTTTCAATTTATGTGGGAGATTTGAGCTCCATACTTGTTGTGTCTGTCGAATTTGCACAAGTTCCTGGTGGTAAGAACAGTCTCAAGCTCTTTCGAGCTTCCTTGCTACATTTTTCACAGATTTTTGGCCTTGAGGCTGCGGCTAGAATGTTGTTTATGATGCATATTTTGTTGTATTTTTGTGTATTTACCTCCTCATTGGCCACCATGTATGAGAGCTAGAGCTTGCTTTGGAAGCTCTGTGTTTGGTTGTTGATTCACCTGCCATGCTTGAGCTCGACCTGGGTATTTTGGTTTGGTTCTTCAGGGCTTTGACCGCAGCTTCTTCCTCAACTCCACAGTAAGTGAATGTTCCCATGTACATTGCATTTCACTCCTCAACAACTCATTTTGAGCTAAGTTTCAAAAAAAATGTGGAAACGGTGCTTTTAGCCACGGCTACTGTAGGTTTCTTTGTTGAAATTTTGCAGGGAAGAACTTAAATCTGGGCATTGTTGCTTATATTATTGTTTAAATCAGCAACCTCTATTTTCTTGAATTGCAAAATTTTAGATGTATTTTGGTTTCTTGAAGGCAAACGGGCCTTCTAGGCCGTGGCCATGCACAAATGTTTTCAATACATTTGTTCAAAAATTTGTATGAAATCTCCATTGTTTCTTTTCTCAGAACTAAAGTCTAGCACGCATACTAAAGCTCTCCATTTCAAAATGAAACTTTGAAGCTGAAAACTCCTCTCCTTTGGCCGCGCCATGAAAGTACAAACGGTGCTTGTAATCTGCATTTTGATGTAAAAACCCTTACATGGGTGACTTCTGATTCTGAAAGGAAACCTTTATTTGTCTTCCTGCTAAAAACCCCATGTGGGTTTAGCTGAAAATTGTAAGAACTTCATTCTGATAGAAAACCCCAATATGGGTGTTTAGAAAAATGGAAAAACTCTTGTCTCTAGAATAAATTTACTCATCTTTGAATTTTGAATTTGAATCCTCCTATGGATATCCTTTATTTGAAGCACAAAAATGCATCCTTGTAAAAAACCCAATGTGGGTATCCATTATTTTGAATAAATCTGCATTTTAATAAAAAAAAATGCTCATATCGATATTCTGGAAACCATAATAAGTCTGTATTTGAATTTAAACCCATCATGTGGGTTTTCCATTTTTTGAAAGAAATTGCTTATTCTTGCATTCTTGGTTAAAATCAACATGGTATTTGGCATTAATGGAAATACTAGTTGAAACCTTAAACATTCCCTCACATACTTCTCGAAACCTTTATAAAATGTGTGAAATTAGCTCAAAAGCTGAAACAGGCCCCCTTGTATCTACATTTTTTTTTGTTTGGTTAGTTGTAGCTGCATGATTAATACATCTCTGGAACTTGGGCCACTTCTTGTTGTTTGTTCATTTACCAGTCACACCTTTTGCAGTTGTGTTAAAATAGTAGCATGATAACATGAAACTATCTCAGTTGAATGTTGTTCTCCTGCTTCTTCAAATTCATTGTTGTTTTACATTGAACGCAACTACACAATTTCCTTTATGATGCTTTGATACCTTCTGCCACTCCTCCATCACACATGAATGCTTCAGAAAGCATGTACTCTCACCTTGACACTCCTATAACATAATGCATATGAGAACTTGAAACTCCTATAGATACTTCCCTTATTTCTTAATATTCTGTTGATGAGGCATATGTATGCCTGTTCACTATCACTACCTAAAGATAGAACACTATTATAATATCATGAAACAAGATGCATAACAACACCCATGGCAGAAAAAATGCAAACTGTACAACAATATCTGAGATTTTCAATTATGAAAATGATATATTCCAGTTGAATTGATCGAGCTCATTTAAACCTACTATTCACTTGTAGCTTTTAGGAAGCATACTTGATTGTTATGAGTGAATAGTCTGCTTAATAACTTGATGGATGAACTCTGTTTTACTCTTTCAGTTGTATATTTCCTTTCTTGATGAACATGATGATTGCACTCCTTCACTCAGCCCCATCTGTAATGTATAAGGGGCAGCATGCTGAGCTCTACCCTTGTGGGAGCCCATTTTTTCCCACATGCTTGGTCTTCAAAAGATAATCAGCTACATGAATTTTTCTATACCTGCACAAAGAAACAAACGATGTTAGCATAAAAAACAATATATGATGATGATGTTCTTTCTTTCTTCGCTTCTATCCATCCCCTGTTTTTGCAACTGTTCCAATGTATCGTTAGCAACATTTACATTATTGTTGGTGGTTCATATAGGAATGTTCATAGTCAAAGCTCTAACAACCCCTCTCTTCTCTTATAGGCCGATCGGAGCTCGAGGACGGAGGATGGTGCACCACTTTTGCATCGGCCAAAAGCACAGGAAATGATGATTATGTTCATGCTTATGCGATTTCTTTTCCTGCATCCTCAATAGTGTAGCATGCTCCTCATGATGCATTGTGATAGTTACATCCATGACTTGTGTGGATTCTTAAATTTCCTTCTTTTTTTTGCTTTTCATTCTGAAAAGAAATGCATCAAAATGCAAAAATGTACTATCATTTGTATTCTTGCAATCAAATGAACATATGTAATGTGAATCATTTTATGAAATAAACAAGAGCACTCTGTTGCTTTATCATTTATATTTTCAGTTATGTATTCCATTTTATTTTGCAAAAAAATTGTGTAATCCTTCTGAAACTCAATTTCTCGAAACACTTGCATAACTATCACTTGATGAATGATGAATAAAGTGTAAACAAGACTTGAGCATATGCAGAAATAACTGTATTTTCACTTTCAAATATAACAGTATTTAATCAGCTCCACCAATTGAGTTGTAGCGAAAAATTGGTAACAGTCCTCTTGAGGGGGCATCCTCAATCCCTAATCTTCATCTTCACTCACATTATCCTTCTTCCTAGTCACTCCTTTGATGACTAGGACATCTTTCCCAATCTAATCATCTTCTTCCTAGTGCTATCTTTTAATCTTCTTTGAAATGATGCTACTTCGTAACACCATCTCAAAGAGGGGAAAAATGTAGACATCCAAATTTGACCACTCCCACATGGTCAAATTCATCCCCTTTATTCGTCTATCTCATATTCCCCATCGATATTAATTAAATGATTTATTTAATTAATATTTCCCCTTTTCCTAAAGTTTCTAAAGTATTTAATTTAATAATTAAATTCTTTACCTTTCATCCCTTCCTCTCCAAATTAAATAAATATATCAATTTATTTAATTTAGTCATTTAGCCTTTTGAATTTAAATCAATTTTAAATTCCCTCTTTTCTCTCTCCTTGTCACATCCTCCATAACCCTCTTCTAATCTGGATTAGTTTAATTAATCGATGATTATGATGTGCACACCCTTAATTAGGATTAATGTCACATCCTCCATATTTTGCCACTTGCCTCTAATTCTTCATTAGTCTTCTTAATCACTTGTTTGCACAACCTTCATCTAATCCTCATGCCATTTTTGGTATTCCTCCAAGTCAACCTATCATAAGTACTTTCCTTATTCAACCTAGACAGCCTCTTCTCCATGTGAATTAAAAATTCACATTTATCCTTCCAAGGTTATCCTCTTCCCCATGAAGGTTGTTCAGAAACTCCAAAACCTCTCATAAGTCACATCACCCACATGGGACAAGGACCTCATTTATGAGGACCTTGTCTTATCCCCAAGGTACTTCCAATCATGTGAATTTGAAATTCACATTTATTCCCCCAACCACTTATCTCTTCCCCATGATGATTAGTGAGGAATTCTAAAATTCTTCACTTGTCACCATTCTTCCCACATGGGGACAAAAACTTCCTTTTTGAGGAAATCTTCCCCTAATCCCAAGGTACTTGCAAATACCTCCACCTCACATATCCTTTTTCCACCTCATTTTCCACAGGGTAAGATGTGAGGGCTTGTGAGTCATCAACTCACCACAACCCTCCATCTTGTCCATGTTGGCTAAATCCTAGCCATTCAATCTCTAGAGACTTTTCCCCTAAAATAGAGGATTTCTCTCATAACATAACACATTCATTCAACACATTCAAGTAATCTAACACTCTTAGCACTCTCAAGCTCAAGCACTTGCGTTCAAGCATTTTTCATCCTCCATTGTTGAATCCTCAAGTTTTCATTGCATTCATCTCACACACTTACCCACTTCCATCTTTGCATTCATCATCCAATTTAGAGCATTTTGCATATCATTTTAGCTCATTTTCCATCAAGGAGCACACATTTAATCTACATCAAAGGGCCAACCAAAGGATCAACTTGGACAAGTTATATCTTTGTTTTATCTTTCTTTTGTTCAAGTTCAACTAGGCTTATCTTGAGGTGGTGTTGTGTGTGTTTCTCCTTTGCATTTCTTTGTGTTTTGCACCTTTTAGGGTAGGAAATCACGTTGCACACAACAAGAAATAAATTAGTGTGTTAAAAGTGGAGCCCAATAAACATCCCTAACAAAGTAAAAAAATCTTATAGCCCAAAATAATTATTCTATCTTTGAAGAAGCACTTAAAAATCTAGCAGAACAAAAAATAACAAAATCTAAGGTTTTAAAAGTTGTAAGCTAAAAAACGTAATTCAAGAGACAACTGTAAGTAGAAAATAGGAAGAAGAAAATAAGTTGTTTCCTAGTGAAAGGTTGGTACAATAAAGATTACAAGGCTACAAGGAGATCTCTAAAAGATATATGTAAAGAGGAGGCAAACTTATATTTGTACAAGTAGATATTAAAATTAGAAAAAAAAGGAGTTTTTAAAAATATGGATAAAAGAACAAACATGTTA
>VDFB02359014.1:0-24467 GCA_007258455.2 Sequoia sempervirens
ATCTCCTAGAGCTACTAGAGACTTCTTATACACTCATATCAACTCCAGTTCTATCATCGACATATTTAATCTTTTACATTAAAAGACTAGTTTCTTGTGCATATATACCAAGCATCTTGTCCATATTCTTTCTCATCACTAGTTTCTTGAACTCTAGGTGAACTTCCATTGAATTTTCTTAATAATTCCCATACCTTGGCCTATTGGTGTCTTTAAGACTATTTAGTAGCACTTCTACACATCCAACAACTTTTTCCTCTAACACTTCATAACCTAGTTCTAGAACCCAAATGGTTCTATGTTCAAGTTCTTCCATTCTACAAAAATCTATGGAGACTAGGAAAGTGTTTCATTCTTATATTTTTCCACAACACTCTTTGGAATTATTTGTCTCTCATTCATTCCTTTTTAGAATACTGCAAAGAAGGCTGCAAGGGAATCATCTTGAGCCTTCATATCTCCAAGACCTCTCCTATAATCTCCTATTTGATGTGCAATAGTCCTTGCACTTGACCAATTAAATTTCCCAACTATAGGAACTTCTCTTGAGAAGTAGAAGAGAAAACACATCACTAGGGTTCCATATTTGAACACATACTTATGCTTCTTAATCTCCTTCAAGTTCTCCATCAATTGTTGTCAGAGCAACTCACATAGGTCATAATCAACATTATTCTTAACCATGTCTTGTTCCACATGAATTGTAGTAGTAGAGACCGAATTGTCTCTATTGGTGTAGTAGATCTTGTATCCAATAAGAATAGTTGCATATCTAACTATTGGGCTTCTAATAGGGTTTACTGTGAGGGTTCTTTGATCAAATGTAGCACCCATTCTCTCCATTACATCCTTGTTCTTGGTAGATTTGAATATTGGAACCGGTCTGATGGACCATAAAATAGTTATCTCAATAATTACTTCCTTAGTAATCATATGAGGGCCATCAATCCACATAAATTGTTCATGAATTCTACTTAGTTCCATTCTGATATACTTATCATAGCTAAAACTATGGAACCATTGCCATATATCCATCTTTTTCTTAGTTAGGTATTTTTACTCTATCTTTAAAGAGTAATCATCACCAATTAACACATTCATCCATAGGACCAATAACTTGCTAGGAGAGTGTTCATCCATACTACCTTGAATGTATTCCCTAATATCTTTGGTTGGAAAAAACCCATAAGGAATGTGCGAAAATGCACCTAGAGGTTCATCTTCTACAACTCTGATGGGGTATCTTTTGAACTTAGGTTGTGGTATTTGTGAAACATCTACAACCCTCAGTATTGCCATAGTTAAATGTATTCCAATTTCCTTCAAACAACAATTCCAAAAAACTAGGGTATGCAAGGATTGCTAAATACCTTTTACTTTGCTCAATGAACTAGGGCGGTGATGCTTTGCAACTTGGAAATTCTTTGAACTCTTCAAATTCAATTCTTTCTCCTCTATACTCCGTCAAATTCCTTTGATGAAATAAATTTTCCTTAGAAAATTTAATTTTATCTCTTTGATTTTATCTAATTTTGCAATAAATGCCCCATCCCATAAATCTGGGAAGCATAAAACTGTATGCATAGTCAACTTCTCAGGCTCCACAAATCTCTACATTAGAATATTTCCTTTCACAATTTTCTTCAATAGATCACTCATTCCATTCTTCATCACATATCTTCATGTTGTGGCTTTAACACCTATTTTCTGGAGGGGGATATAAGATATCCATTAAATCTCACACTAAGCCATAGCTTTGGGTTTAGTTACCAAAGGAAACATCTACACCAAATTCTCAAGTACAGATTCTTCATTTTTCTCAGTCTCTTCTTTATTTCTCTAGATCTTTTCCATTTCTTTCTTTACTTCAATTAGATCAATCTTTTTGACTGGTTGATTCTTCTTTACTGAATTGTCCTTCCTTGTGTTTCTGCTTCTACAAAATTTAGCAATATGTCCAAGCCTACTATAATTGTTGCATATGACATTCCTTTTGAGAATTATTCCTTCCATTCATTCTAGATCTACATTGATTAGATTTGTGTCCAAATCCATAGCATGTATAATAGTAACCATTGAAGGATTGAAACATCATTTGAATTCTACATTAATTTTCTGTATGTCCAAATCTTTTGCATGTAAAATATTGACTAGTAAAAGATGGAACATTCTAATTTATTTTGCTTCTACATTCTATTGCTTTGTGTCCATATTTATTGCAAGAAAAAAAAAACCATTGAAATATGGGTACCTTTGAGCATTTGGTTGTCTAACAGGGGGTCTTATAGCATTGTTTCTTTGATTCCAGATCTTTCCTTTATTATTCTTATCTTCAAAATTCTTTGGTTCATTGATCTTTTTTGCATTAGGTGTCTGAGCTTCTTTTGAGATTTCTCCTTTTTCAAGTCCTAGACCACTGTTGTCTTTAGATGCTTTATGACCTACAATCAACTCATCAAGCATTGTAGAACTTGTCTTGAATTTTTCTTTGTTTCTTCTTGCTTTTTCATGATTTGATATCATATTTACCACTTCTTATTCAAGCATCATGCATTCATTAGATTTGATTTCCACCATTGTATTTAAACATTCTTCAACTCTTTTCTTTTCTTCCACTTGCACTTTCAGTCTAGTTAGATCTTCATTAGCTTGTTTTAATTGTTCATTGAAAGTTGTATGTCTTTCTCTGAACTTCTTGATCTACTCTCTTAGTTTTATGATGCACTCATTTGCATCTTTAAGATTTTCCTTTAGATATTTGTTTTCATTTTCAACTTTGTTAAGATCTTCAAGAGGAAATTTGAGTTCTCCATCATTTTCAATCATGAAATTTTCTTCTGTATATCCAATAGTAGGAATCTCTTCCAAAGTAATATGAAACTTTCTATCAGCCATGTGTTCAATATCCAAGATCTTACCAAAGTATTCAAGCTCCTACCAAGGATCCAAGCTTTGATACCAATTGTTGAATAGTAGGAGTACTAAGAGGAGGGGTTGAATCATTATTCTATTAAATTATTCAAGCATTATACATTCAATTACCAAGGCACATTCACCTAATATAAGAAAAGAAAGCATGAAACATCACATAGCACATGAACACCAAGATTTTTATGTGGAAAACCAAAAATGGGAAAAACCACTGTGAGTGTTAGCTCACAATATATTACATCTAGATATAGTATATTATAGAAATGCTCACTATAGGTGGACTTATTGTCCAATACACTCACTTTCTATAGAGAATAAGATAGAAGATAGAAGGGGTTGCTCAAAACCTATTGAACTATTACAATAACATCTATAATATGTTGGATTATAGTTCCAATGAAGTACAAAATCAATCTTTGCACTAATATAGATCAATGCATTGTGCCACTCTAAATTCACACAATTCTAATCACATTCATGTAGTTGGAACACCACACATTTCATCTATCACATATTTCTCCCACATCTACTACAAAACACTGAAATCAATCTCCTATATATATATATATATATATCCACATCAAGTGTAACTTCAATTAGGATTGCAAGTAACACACAAAATTGAACTTTTCATCCTCAAAAAATTTCATCCACATCTCATTCCTTAATTCAAAATTCAATTCTCCTCAAGATAGGTCAAGATAGACCCAATATAGGTCTTACATAAGATTACAACATATATTAATCCTTCAAACATGTTAGGTCAGCCCCAAATAAAACCTAAACACAAAAACCTTCATCTGTTTACCGAATTCGCCACACATGGAACTCAAAACACGATCCAATATAGAATTCCTATTCTACTAAAATCTAACAACTTATCTTAAAAATTACAACATAAAATAATCACCTACAAAGGAATGTGGAATCTCCCACACCAACACTCTATTATAGGAAATGATTGCAATATAGAAAATTGAACTCTATCATTCATATATTTTAGGATACTTCACCAAACAACAAAAACTCTTGGGTTAAATGCATTTGATGATCACCAAATTATTGTTAAAATAAATATTGATATCTCTATTTGTGGTGGAGTGTGGACCCAAAAAATAACCTAATGAACCACTATATAAGTAGTTTTGATACTTAAGCATTTTTCTATGTAGCTATACTTTCCAGACCAACTTATCTTGTACACATATCTTCAAAAATATTTCCAAACCATGCTAGAATGATCCAAAAAAATGTTGAAATTGATGACAACATTGGATCATGAAAAATTTATACACCATGCTCATGTTGCTAGACAACATCATCTACCAACAAAACCTAGGGTTTTGGGGGATTTAAATAGGAAATTAGCGTTCATTTGCTCCTCATTTGCACACTCAACTTTGGCGATATTTTGCTACAGACATGCTTTCATGATGGTGAGGATTCTGGGAGCTCCACATCATGTGGATGGAATTCAACAGTACCAGTGGCTAGTTGGTGCAGGGGTTGTGGTATGCAAGCTTAAAACTTTCTCTTTCACATTTCTTCGTTTCTATAATCAATAGGTGAAGTTAGTGTTGCATGGTCTCACAATATACCCCATTTTTTCCCTTGGAAAAATGTGGACCCCCTTTTTTTCCTTTTCCTTTGTTCCTTTCGCTTTTGTTTATTTTGGCATTGTTTTGCTGCTCAATTGGTTACTGATCTTTCTTTCAATTTCACTTGACCTCTTTATTGATTTATCCTTTGATTCCTAGATTTAGTGTTTTGGTCTTTTTACAAAGTCTAACATGTTACCGAAAATCGGAGTCCTGGAGTCCTACGTTTTCGCCAAGGGAATTTGTATCTTCATATGATTTTAGTTTTTCCTAGTATTTCTTGACCAGAGTCGTAAATACCAGTAGTTTTGTTTTTACTGAAGCCCGATATTTTATTGTTTTATTTTCTTTTTCTTACTCAAAAGTCAAAAACTGAAGAGTTCATTTTGAAATTTTGTTAATCTATCTTTTGGACTCGGTTTCCAGTCTTTTTCTATTGTTCTAGTTTTCTCTTTCCAAAGCCTAGTAGGTATTTCCAAATCTTGACATTTCCCTTTTCAAAAGTTAATATTGCAAAGCCTCAATCCCAGTGATCACCAATTGATCATGTATCTTTGATAACATACACCTTACAAAGAATTAGTGTGACATCTAATTGCCCCATATAATCATCACATCATCTTTCTTCTCTAGTAGCAAGCCTGTGCAGAAATCTAGGTGTTCATGATTTGTACCATAATCTGTAATGATTGTACCTTTATTCAAGGATTTAATGCAAAATAATAGGTAATTAATGAAGGTGGTGAACTACCTATGTACTTGGCACCACCTCAAGCATGCAATTTATTTTGCAACACTCCACTTCGCGTCATTGTAAATTTGTGAAGGACATTGAAGTAATGAAATGACATTGACGTGCAAGGAGAGGTAAATTTTGAGAAACCAATACACAACTACCAAGGGTTTTGGAGTTGCATTATGAAATATCATCATTATCAACTAGAACCAGGTATGTTCTAAATAACTGATATTCTGTTAAGTGATTTTTAAGCTAAAAATATTGATAATGGTATTTCCATTTAGAAATGAAATGCTGATTATTCTTTGATTTCCTAAATTTAATAAAAAATGAATTGAAATTTTATAAACTGTAAGTTTTGGTTAAATTTAACTCTAACTCACACACAAGACACACATTCTAAAAATTATAGAATACATTAGACAAAATGAGAACTTCTAATGCAAGGCTAGAAGATGAATTCAAATATTGCAATTCACAAGTCGTACCAATCAATGTAGTGATTATAGACACTCATTTGGGATGGTCTTCTAATATTGAAATACGTTCATGGATATTACAAGAAAATGCTTCTCAGTGTACCAAGAATGCTATGACAAATGGGTTACTTTTGGCAAGAGGATTTCTACTAGTGATGGAGGTCCCTGAATTGGTTATGCAATGTATGAATTACTACAACCCATCCAAGAGGGTCATTGAGAGAAAAGAGAGAATTTATGTAGACCTATCGCAGAAAGGAATCATATGCACATTTGGTCTCCCCATTTACACAGAAATGTACAATGTTGATATAAAGGCTAAAACAAAGACATAAGAATGCTAAAGAGCGTAATAGAGAAATTATGAGTACCCAATTGTGCCAAGAGCCCATTACAAAATAAACCAAGGTAATTTAGATGTCTATGTTCAAACAACAAATGCAAGATATTATAACTTTTCTTAGTAGAGTAGCTAGTTTAAGAGATGCAAGCAAATTTGAACCCTGGATGTTTGTAATAATATCCCACCTAATGGAAAGTCTTGTGGAATTTCATCAGGGAAAGCTAATAAGTGACATACTATATGAATAGATAACCATGTTTTCCAAAACCAAATGCTTCTATATGTCATCATATGTTATTTACTCTTGTGCTATGAGGGCCAACAAACAAGGGTTGAAACAGATTGGTACTCTAGGCACAAAGGTTGGAAACAGTTTGATATATGCACATCTACCCCAGGTCACCATCCATGGATACAAAGATGATTGCATGAAAGTCAATGATTTGTTCTCCATGAAATTGGTCAAAAAAATGGAAGGTGATAAAGCAAAAAGATTATCCCTGGAAGCACAAAGTGCCATTCAGCCAATGGGAGGTTGGTACATACAGTTTTCTACTTTTACATTAGAGTGGAGGGATTTGATGGACATACATTCATGCTTCCTAGGTACTCTATAGATAAAAAAATTTTATTGGAATTGGTGAGACAATTGAAATTGTCTTAGGCTCTTTATAGCCATGCTCACAAGAAGGCCTCTTTTAAATTTCCCATTATAATAGGAAATTACAAGTGTAGTGCAATTAAATTGACTAACTTGTGTGAAGAAGAACTGAGGACATACCATTTTGAAGATTTCCCACTCTAGAGGATATATTATGATATTGAAGGAAATATTGCTAAGAATATAGCTATTTTTCATGCTCATGTGCCACACTTACAAGATTATTGGCTTAACTGTGAAGACGAGCACATGGTAAGAAGAAGAAAATGTGAAATAATTTCTCTAAGATTTTCCCAGACTCTAAAGCTTCATGATGTTCCAGGTCAGTTGGAAGAAGTTGATGACCAAGTATTGAACATATTCTATAATGAAGACATGGTATATGATGAACCCATTCCAGACCCAGGCTTTGAAGATGATGATATGACATCAATTGATGAGTTCACCAAACTAGTCTTAGTGTATACTCAACACTAGATTGATGATTTTTGTAAAGTTTTGAGAGAAAGAGGAATTGATCCTACATTCATAGAAGATAAAAGGTGGAAGAAAAGAGATGAAACAACATTTGAGAGTGGAGAGAGTACAAAGAAGAGAAGGAAAACTAGTAAGGCAACTCTAGGTATAAGAATTGAATAAAGAACCCTAAAATTGAAAGACAAGAAGTTCCCATGAAACTATCTAATAAACATAAATATGTAGAGATAGGTAAAGATAAACATAAAGTAAAACCTAAAGGTGCATCTTCCTCTACAACAAAACCAAGAACTAGAGTGATTATTGATGAGGAAACATGAGCAACAAAAAATGTTGGTGCACAAACCAAGTCTACATCTCAAATAGTTGTAGTATTGTTTACTTCTCTACCTTCTATTAACATGGCTAGTATGAAACAAGCAATGGGAGGGACTCCTGTGGTTTTAGAGAATTTTTTTGAAGAATATGAAGCCATAATTAAAGAACAGGAGGGAAAATGGGGTGCTATGTGGGAGAAAGTGAAAGAAAAGAAGTCTAAAGACAAACCCATCGCATAACCAGTGATAGAAGAAATTTAGGATATAGGTTCTAATCCCATAAATGTTGAAGAAGAGTTTATACAAGGAACACTTGCCTTAGAGATAGAAAACCCTAATGTACTTGAGATGGAAAGAGGGGAGACTATAGAGAAGGATCCTATTGATGAAAGAATTGTTGAAGACACTCTTGATTCCCATCCTTCACTTGGGAATGTTCCAAATATAAATGAGCAGTTGTAGGTCTTTGAAGAATGAAAGAAAGGCCATGCTAAAATTGAAATTGAAATTGAGGAAGAGGAAGATACACAATTTTCAGGTGACAAAATTGAAAATGAAGAAAACCTCGATGTAGCAATGAATAAAGTAATGTTTAGAGAGATGAAGTTGAAAATATGGATAGACAGGAAAATATAAGTCTTCAAATAGAGGAGATAATGTCAAACCCTACTAATCCTGAATCTATGCTAGAAATCATTGAAGAAATTCCCATTTAAGAAAATGTGATAAGTCAAAGAGAAGAAGTTCCTAAAACAAGTGGTAAGAAAGAACACAAAAATTTTACAGAGGTACAACAAGATGATACACCTGATTAGTTAATCAGGAAATTAGCTTTGCCAATGGAAGTGGAAATATTGCCTTTGAATCTTAATAATTTCATACAAGAAGTAGACACTCCTAAACCTAGGCGTAGAGCAAAAACAAAGCATGTCATACAAAGAAATGTAGATGGTAATACAACTATTCAGATAGCTACTCCAGTAGTTGATAAGGATAGACATGAAATAACTCCTAAGGAGTATAAGATAAAAAGTATTAACCTTGGACACTCATCTTGGAAGCAAGAGTTAGAGGAAATAAAAGTGAATTGGAATGCTACTGTTGCTAGAGTGAAAAAATACAAATAGAAGAAAAGAGAATTAAAGGAATGAGTTGCTACCTTGGAACATTTTATAAATTCATTAACTTTATCAAGTCAAGAGCAAGCTAAGCTACCTAAACATCTAGTGTTGATGTCACAAGAACAAGTAGATGTCATTGTAGCAGTTCACCATAAAATGAATATGTTTGAGGAATGGATTGAGTACTGGGTAAAGAAAGGAGAAAAATTCATTACAGATGCAATAAGGAAGTACAAGGAAGCATACCACCATTTAAATAAATAAAAAAGATTTGAAGATGAATGCAAATTTCACTACGAGCAAGTCATCGAAGAAAGGTGAAGCATTGAAATGCTCATGTAGTCAAATATCCAAGAGTTAATACAAAATGATGTAATATCAGAACAAGAACTGTCATTGCTAGAAAAATGGAAGAAATAGTTGAAATGGGAAGGTGGCATGTTAATACAATGGATCGAAGGATTTAAAGAGGTCATCGTCAAATACAAAAAATTGATTGGTGAAAATCAAGAATTTATTGAAATACTAGCTCATCAAGCTTGTGATCCTAAAACATTAGGACATGAAGGAAAAGAAGCTAAAGACTTCAAGGAATGGATAGAGAGAATAAATAGAGATCCTTTTTAGTTGTGAACGTGGGAGGTCATTGATAAAATTATATAGTACATGAACACTATAGCTAGGTATGAAGTAGACAAAGTGCAGAAGAATGGTATCATACTTCAATTATATAAAGAATATATTAGGCTCAAGCTCACTTGGAAGGTGATACAAGGGTTTTTGAAAGAACGTATGCATTAAGTATTAAATTATTTCCAAGAGTATCAATTGAAGAAAGGTGAAGAAAGAATTTTGGAGCCTGAGCTATAAGTGAGAAGATGAAAAACTAGATACCGGACACCAGAAAAGTGATGAAGTTTTATTTTGTTTTCAATTTTGAGTTTGCAGGTTGATCTCAGTCCCAGTAGATGTTCCTTATTCTGGTATTTTGGAAGGAAGTGGATAGCCTTGAAAAATGTAAAGTGTTCATGCTGAAGTATGAAGTAAAGTGTTATTGTTGATGAAGTCAAAGCCTTGAATTAGTCTAGAATATTCTTGATGATAGTTGGAAGATGCCGCATGCCACATTTTAATTTGTTATTTATGATTCTCTGGATAAACTTTTAAGTTGGAATTTTGGGGCCTTGTTCCTATTAAAGGCCGTCTCCTCCCTTATTTTTATTTAAATTTCAGAATTTGTGGATGTTGGAGGAGCATAAACTTTTAAGTTTTCTTTTTTCCTTTTTTTTGAACCTTTCTAGCATAAAAATTTGTATACATGTAGACATTGATTAATATCAGTGCTTATTAGATAGCTACCTATCTCAATATATTATGTAGCTGATTTTGTTAGTTTAGCCAAACAAGACTATATGTTGCATTGTTTAAGGGTGCATACAAAACCTACTCAATGGCTAGAAACAAAACCCCTCTCTTTAAAATCTTGCACCATTTTATATGTAACTGTGAAGCAATCTGGTGAAGTATAAAGTAGTTTTCTTTATTTTAATTGATTCTTTGGGGAATCCATGGAAAATAACCATGAGAAACTTTTAATTTTTAGTATTTTTTTATGCTTTATTTTAGAATAGATGTTTAAATTTTTTTAAATGTTCCAAAATTTGAATGAATGGAAATTTTTTTATTAAAAATCTTTTGTTTTTCATAAAATTGTTAAATGCTTAATGTTAAATCTACTTAATTGATAGCAAGGAATTTGTGATGTTCATGAAATATTATTGTAAATCTTTTGATTTCATGATGTTATTTTAAAAATAAAGTGGAAATTTTATATGTAATCCTTATAATTCCTAGCAAAACTAGAAATAAATGTAGTCCCTTTGAGATTAACAACAATATCACATCAGTACCCAAGACCGACCCTAGTGCAACCATGACCTAGTTATCAGACTTGGGAATGAACAAAAGACAATCTTTTCCCTGCTAATGCAAAATCCCCTTTTAGATTGTCTTTGTTCCATATCTTTCAAGAAGGATAGCTCTTTGTGGTCTATTCTGTGAAGAATTTATTCACCTTGTTTACTGTGAGTAAAATTTTCATCAACATGAATTGGTGCTAGAAGGCAGGGCCTATTATCATTTTTGGTTTCATTAAGTTTTAAACTAGAGCTCCATAGAATCACTAGATCTCAATCCGGCGATCCTCGTGTCACCTTAGTCAAGCTTAGTGGTCGAACGTCATATAGACCTCAAAATTTTGGAAGTATATTCAAGGATTCAACATGAAGACGTTATATGTAGGTTGTTCCCATATACCTTAAGTGATGAAGTTTACCAGTGGTATATCAACCTACCTCATAATTCTATCAAATCATGGCAAGATATGGAAACTCAATTCTTAGCTAGATTTAGAACACCAACTAGCCCTACTTTGTTATATCATCAATTTTCTCAAATTAAGAGGTTTGAAGGGGAACCTATAACTACTTTAAATGACACATTTCAAAAGGCTTATTCTAGGATACAAGCAACTTACATAGTGGATAATTTATTTGCTATCACCGTTTATTATACAACAGTAGATCCTTTAACTACTATGTTTGTGAAGCGAAGAGAAAATCCTTCTACTACTTTACCAGAAGCCTATGCCAAAGTCGTAAGTGTGAATTTAGAAATGAAACAACTTGGAAATGGATCGTCTGTGAATGGTGTAAATGGAGTTCCTGTAGGTTACCCTATAACTCCTAATGTTTATCCTTCAATGGTCCATAATGGGACATTTCCTCAAAGTACTTTCTTTCAACTAGGAAATAGTCAAGCCTTAGTACCTCACCCTAGTCCAACCATTACAAAGCTATGTCCTAATGGAAATTCATTTCTCTCAAAAACTCAAGAAAATAAAAATGTCAAGATCTCTAAGGAAAAGGAAGACATGAAAGAAGTTACAACTCAACTCAAAAGATTAACCACAGAGGTTAAACAGTTAAGGAATCAAAGTTTCTATGCTCAGAATAATAATAAGAATTCACAAAATCATATGTATAATGTTACCAGGCCACCTAGACCTTGAAATATACAACTAATAATGGGGGAGTATCAACAACTTTAGATAATCCTGACTCAACTGATGAAAAGCCTACATCAAAAGTAAATTTAGCAGACCTTGGGATGAATAATTGGTGTAGAATTCATAATACAAATGCTCATGCTGAAGTAGATTGTTCACAGTTCAAAATTGCTTCAGACATCTTTCTAGCTGCTACACATTACAATAAACATTTTGATTCCAATCCTCCTAAGGGAAATAAGTTAGTTTTGGTAGGATATGACTCTACTTTAGTCCTGGAATGTTATGAACATTTTAAACCACCTATTGTTATCACGAGCCACGTTCATGAGTAGGAAAGTGATAATTCATCTATGAAATTGGAAACATATACTTTTCCCTATCAGGATGAAAATGAGCCTCAAGAAGAAATTGATGAAATACACGCCTTTCAACAATATCAGAAGGGACACAATTATAACACGAGGAATAACATTAATAGTGGAGGTAAATACAATGGGCCTCTAACAACATCTATCCTACCTAATAAATTTAGCACTCCACTTGATGATAAATCAAGCAATAACCAAGGTTACCTAAGGTAACATCTCACTACAATTCATCAAATAATTTAAAAAGTGAAAAGATAGATTTCATTGACCAAAAAAATTTGACTAACTATTTAGTGGAAGAAATAAAAAAAGTAAAGATTATCCTTTCTCTATCAGAGTTGCTCAAAACATCTATGATCAAGAAAGATTTCTTAAATACTTTAGAAGATTTTCCTAAAGAAAGAAAATTCAAAGACATTCAAGTGAAAGATAGTCAGGCTAAGATTAAAGATAAAAAAATTGTTCCCATAGCAGATACACAAGTAGCCTTTTACAAAGGAAAATTAGAGTCTCCACCATTTTTACTCACTTTGAGAATATTTGATAAGAATCTCCATAACTGCTTAGTAGAATCTAGAGTGTCTACTAATGTGATGCTTTTATCCATATGTCAGACATTAGGGTTAACTCTGGAAAGTTCTTTAAAGAAAGTCACTCAACTTGATAAAACTGAGGTAAACATAGTCAGATAATTAACTAATATTCACATGCAATTGGCTTATGATCCTAGAATCCAATATTACATTGACATTCAATTTGTGGAGATACTGTGGATTCGGTTAATGTTTATGGTTTGTCCTTGATGACAAAATCCCTAATCCTTATGATTTACAATGGCACTTCTTTGATGTCTCTTGGCTTTTACAGAAAGTTATTTGTTATGTTTAAATTTCAAGATGGTGATAAGAATTCTGGTTCAAGCTATGAATACTATTTCTATGTCTGACAAAACTTGTAAGTTGGTATTCTTTGTCAGGATGGTTCTCTTTGCATTTCACAGGCTTTCACATATCGGCATGAGTATGGCAGGGTCTCCTCGATCCACTTTGAAATGTCTGAGTTTCCTATCAGCAAGACATTTCTAATGTTATGTCGATTGAATTTAACATTCTAGCAGCTTTCAAAGTAACATTGTTCATTGTCTTAGTGACAGTAGTTATATCGACATAAGTTAAATCAGTCGGTATGTGGTCTCAGTGATATTGGTTTGTCACCGACCGGCACAGGAAAGAATCTCTATTGGCATGAGCTTGGCCGTTAGGCTGCGATCATAGCGAAAAGGTTATGTCTCTCTGACTAATGCATGTGGATGTCTTTCGGCAGGAGTGTTGTAATCTGCATATGGTCTCCCCGAAGACATATTGTCTTACCGACCGTGTTCAAAAAGGGTCTTATCAGAATTTTTTTTTCTTTGGTATAATGTCATAACGAACCCTGTGGGTCTCGCCGATGGAAAATATTAAGGGCTCTTGGTGAAACATATTGTGTTTGATATAATATCTCTTCGACTGTGGAAAGTCATGGTGAAGGTGAATGAAAGGCTTTCAGCGAAAGGTTGGTAAAGTCCTAGCGACTCAGAGTGAATAAAGTCTTTCGATGAAACTTAATGTATTCTATGAAACATCTTCTCGACAGCATTAGGTTACAGTGACAGTGTTAAAACAAGATAGAAGGCTCATCGATAAGAAAAACCATTTGTCACAGCGACCAATGTGTATCATGTGGAGTAACGGTGAAACATGGAGTAGTCTATATAGTGTCTCCCCAACTATGTATAGTCTCGGCGACTTGGAAATGATAAAGGCCTTTGGCATAGGTGTTGAATTGTCACAGTGACAATGTGTATCGAATGTCTTTCGGAATGACAAAGTTTGTTCTCCAAGAGGTCTCCCCGAAATTTTTTTGTTACAACGATTGTGAATGAAACTAAAAGGGCATCTTGGTAAGAAGTTTCCTCATGTCTCAACAAAAAAAATGTTTTACTAAGGAAAACCATCAGCGTAGCATGTTGTATTCGATATATCTTCTCTCTGACTCTGGTGGTTCTTGGCGAAAGTAACAACCATAAGGTTGTCTGGCAACACTAAAGTTACCTACGGCATAACGTGTCATCATTTGAATTGAAAAGATTAGGGCAAACTTTTTGAGTTTATTCTCTTAAGTTGGGTATCGAACCCCAACCTGGCCACCATCATGAATGTGTATGTTTCTTTTGTTGCTGACTGTAACAGCTTCTACAGAGGTCTATGGAAGGTTTGTTTGATGCGCCTCTCTCGTTGGATGCTCGATAGTGGTTGATGGAGCCATGGGAGTTACAGATTTCTCTGAGAAACAATCTCACAAGTTTCAAAAGCTAGGTGAAACGGCTCTTGTTTTGGTTGGTTGTTCTGCCGTTACTTCTGAAGTCTGTTACTTTTTTGGCATTTATAAATAGGAGTAGAAAACTAAGTTTTATGTTCGGCTGTTATTGTAATTATGATATTATCATTCTTGGGCTGTATGAAAATGTATGATAAAACTCTGCAATAAAAATCTGAATAAAAATGCAGAGATTGTAAATTTCTTTTCTATGAGGTATTTTAGGGATTTAGTTATTGAATCTTTAAAGTATTTTGTAGACAAGAAAATAGAGAGATATGTACTTAACTGAAAATAGAGAAATCCTCTGAATCATTACTATTGTTCAAAACATAATTTGAGGGGTTGGTACTCCTTGAGATAGATATCTCTAAATGAGGGGTTGATGCTCCTTGAGTGGGTGCTCAAAAATTAGCCTATAAGGCATTGTGAATAGTTGATTAAAAGATTAAGCTTGGAAGGCATTTAGGGAGTGGTTTTTATAGCTCAGGAGGGTTTTCCACTTGGAAAAATATTGTGCCTCTTTGTTCTTCTGTGTTCTCTCTGGTTTATTATGTTGTTGTTGTTTCAGTTCACTGTTGAGTCATTATTTTTCTCAATTCTGTTTATGAATGATTACATTCAACTCATGAATGCTCTAATCAAAATGATATTGAGATCAAATCTGAGCTGTGTGTTTAAATATTTTAAAATTCAGTCAAATAGTTAAGACACTGATTCACCCCCCCTCTCAGTGTCATTTTAACTCCAACAATTGGTATCAGAGCATAGGGTCCTCTTATAGGTTTTAAATTACCTTGGATTGTTCTTGGTCTTGGAGTTTGTTTTTAATGGCACATTCTCAAGAAGGTGCTTCTATAACCAGAGCTCCATTATTTGATGGAATAAATTATGTGTTCTGGAGAATAAGAATGGAAGCTTTTCTTGTTTATTTTGATGTTGATGTTTGGAGCATTGTTTTTGAAGATTATAATTTACCTACCACTATTCCCGGTCTTGCTAAGGAAAAGTATGGAAACAAATGCAGAGGCTGGCATTCATCTTGAGTGGATTAACTAAAGATGTGTTCATTAAAGTTATGCATTGAAAATCTGCTCATGGAATCTGGGAAAAACTTGAAACTATATATCAAGGGAATGAGAAAGTCAAACTGTCAAAAATCATTACTCTGAAACATCAGTTTGAGGAGTTGAAAATGAAGGATGATGAGAAAATGGCTGAATATTTCCTAAGAGTTGATGAAATTGTCAATGGAATGAAAGGTCTAGGTCAAGAGGTTAATGAATTTGATGTGGTCACAAAAGTTGTTAGGTCCTTACCATCTAAATTTGAATCTAAGGTTTCAACCCTAGAAGAAAAGAAACACTTTGATAAACACACATGGACAACCTACAAAGGAATACTTACTACTTATGAAGAGAACTAGCAAAAACAATTCCAGCGAGAAAAGCGCCTTGTCTAAAAGAAAGTGATGTCATTAGATGGGGTTAACAAGTTCTGAGAATCATTTTGTTAGAAGATTTAAAAGGGATCGGGAAAATATAAAGGGAAAATTTTCCACTTTCGATGTTTCATGGAAAAATAGGTCACTTTGCTACAAAGTGTCCCTATGATGATAAAATCTATGACAACGAGACAACTGAAATACAACCTAAGAAGAAGGCTTTCAAACCTAAATGAAACTTCAATTTTAAAAAGAAGAAAAGTCTATTTAGTAAGGATGAATCTGATATTGAGTCTGAAGACTCATCAGTTGATGAAATTGAAACTTTGTTCATGGCTGAATTTACTTAGCAAAATGTTTCTAACACCATTGACACTGAAGAAGGTGAAGTAGATCTTGAAAGTGAGCTGAAATGTGCTCTTCAAGAGGTTAGAAAACTTAAAAAACAAGTTCTTACTCAAGAACATAAACCAGATCAAGAATTGATCTCTCTAAAAACTCAGCTTGAAGAAGCTAAAAGAGTTGAAGTCTGCCTTAGAGAGACTGTAAGCTGCAAAGATCATGAAATTCAAAAATTGGAACAAGAAGTAGTCCTTCTTAGGAAGGAAATTGAAAAATATGAAAGCACTCTAAAACTGAATGAGATGCTCAGCAAGCAAAAGGTGTATAAAGATAAAACTGGTGTTGGTTTTGAAAAGGGTGAATGCTCAACTGACAAAGCAAAACAAAACCCCTCTTCTGAAGTAAAAAATTCAGGTTCAAATCTCTCAGAATTTGGTAAGGATCATGGTAAGTTTTTTAAAGGTAATAGACCTTCATACAATGTCAATTCTTTTTTCTATGGTTATTGCTTTTTCTGCAACAAATTTGGTCATAAGGTGAGCACTTGTATGCTTATGAATTCTAGAATACCCAAGTTTGGTCTTAGACAACACCATGGTTTTGTTAGACAAATCAGATGTTTTAAATGCAATACTCTAGGACATTCTGTCAAACAGTGCAGAACTAATCTGCATTCTAAATAGCAGAAAATTAAAAAGGTTTGAAAACCTAAGACTGTCAACAACATTGAACAAACTATGTTGGTTCAAACTACTTTTCATTCAAAGAAAAAGGATTTATGGGTCTTGGATAGTGGATGTTCTAACCATATGACTGGCGATAAGGACAAGTTTATAAAACTTTAAGATTATGTAGGTGGATATGTTAAGTTTGGTGATAACTCTAGTATTCAAATTAAAGGTAGAGGTTCACTTCTTCTGAATGAAGACACTCCTATCTATCATGTGTACTATGTGGAAGGTCTCAAGCACAATCTTCTAAGTGTTAGTCAAATCTATGATAGTGGTTATCATGTTTTTAATTCTTGGGGATGAGGATTAAGAACAAGCTTGGAAGAAATTTATTCTTGACTAGAAAGGAGGACAAAAGGAAATGTATACAATCTCCTTGACTCATCTTACCAGTGACAATATTTCAGATATGTATCAATGGTGAAGGGTCACGGTTGTTATAAAATATTAGGACGCAAACATTTGAAATCTAGTTAGGGTCGATGTTAAAATTAGGATGTTTACCAATTCTTAACAAGCCAGAAAATTCTATGTGCAAAGAATGCTTAAGTGGTAAACAAACTAAAATCCGCTTCAAGACAAAAGAACATTCTTCTGCAAAACCTTTATAGCTTGTGCATATTGATTTATGTGGACCAACTAGAACAAGGTCTATCAATGGTGAAAAATACTTTATGCTTTTTGTAGATGATTATACTAGAATGGTTTGAGTCACATTTCTTAAGCACAAATCAGAAGCCTTTGAAAGGTTCAAAATCTTTCGTAAATTGGTTGAAAAGGAATCTGATCTGAAACTCAAATGCCTTCGATCGGACAAAGGAGGTGAATTCACCTCTCAAGAGTTTATTGATTACTGTGAACAACAAGTGTTAAAAGGCAGTATCATTGCAGCTAAAACACCTCAACAAGATACAAGATAGTTGAGCGAAGGAGCCAGAGCTGTAAAAATGGCTGGAATACTTTAGATGGAAGCTAAATTATGCGATATGTATTGGAAAGAAGTTGTTCATACAACTGTATACATTTTGAATAGAGTGCAGCTTAGGGTGAAATCTAAACACACTCCTTATGAATTGTGGTTTGGAAAAACTGCTTCTGTCAAATACTTTAAAAATTTTGGAAGTAAGTGTTTTATCAGAAAGGATGATGATAATCTTGGAAGTTTTCAATCCAAAAGTGATGAGGGTATCTTTTTGGGATACTCAACTCACAACAAAGCTTATAAATGTCTCAACAAAAGGCTTAATAAGATTGTTGAAGTTGTTAATGTAAAATTTGATGAAAGACCACATTTGAATGTCAAATCTTTGCAAAATAATGAGGAAGAAGAACTTGAATTTGAAATAATTTCTGAAGGAGCTGGAACAACAAAGTCTATTGCTGAATCAGCAAGCCCTAAAATTGAAAATGCAAGTCCTGAAAAGGTTGCATCAAATGCTCCTTCGAAAACTCTAGCTATATACCACCTCAAAGATCAGATTATTGGGGATAAAAATGTAGGAGTTCAAACTAGAAGAAAGGATGCAGAATCTGATGAAAAGGCACAAATTGCTTTCTGTCTAGTTACTCAGTTTGAGCCTAAAATTTTTAATGAAGCTCTCACAGACTCATGTTGGCTTAATGCTATGCAGGAAGAAATTGATCAGATTGAGAAAAATCAGACTTGGGAGTTAGTCCCAAGACTAGATGACAAGAATGTCATTGGAGGAAAATGGATATACAGAAACAAGGTTAATGAAAATGGTAATGTTATTCGCAACAAAGCAAGATTTTTCTGCAAAGGCTATGCTCAACAAGAAGGTATTCAGTTTTGGTGAAACCTTTGCACTGTTATAGACTAGAATCTGTCAGAATATTCTTGGCTTATTCTATTCTGAAACTTTACTATTTATCAAATGGATGTCAAAACTACTTTTTTGAATGGCTATTTAGATGAAGAGGTCTATGTTGAACAGCCTGAAGGATTTATATGCAAAGATAATCCTAACCATGTTTACAGGTTGAAAAAGGCTCTCTATGGCTTAAAACAAGCACCTAGAGCTTGGTACTCTAGGCTGGACAGTCACTTAATTTCTAATGGCTTTGTTAGAGGAGGTGTAGATAGTAATCTTTATGTTAAAACTAAAGGTTCTGATATTTTAGTTGTTAAAATTTATGTTGATGATACTATCTTTGGCTGCAATAATGTCACTTTGAGTAAAAAATTCTCTCAAATAATGGAATCTAAGTTTGAAATGTCAATGTTAGGAGAATTAAACTTCTTTCTGGGTCTTCAAATCTCTCAATGTGAGAATGAAATATTTCTTTCTCAATCCAAATATGCTAGAGAGATGCTTAAGAAATTTCAGATGGATGAATGCCATCCAGTTAGCACTCCAATGATTACTGGATGCAAACTTACTAAGGTTGATGATTCTCTTGATTCAAATCAAAGCAGTCTACGAGATACATGATCGGTAGTCTCTTATATTTAACTGCCTCTAGACTTGACATTATGCAGGCAGTTTGCACTATTGCACATTTTTAGGCATCACTTAAAGAATCTCATGTTACTACTGTTAAACGGATCTTTAGATACATTCAGGGAACTCTTGATTATGGTCTTTGGTATCCTGGAAGCAGTTTCTCTTTAATTTCTATACTAATACTTGTTGGGCTGGTTGTTTGGATGATAGGAAAAGCACGTTGTTTGCTCGCATTCTTTCTTAAATATCATTTAGTGACAACAAAACCATATCTATTTCTTTCTACTTTTAGTAGGGCTGTTACTCACTTGTGTTGTACTCAAGTCTGCATGGATGGTCCGGTTCTTTTCAGATATGGGTATTAATGTTTCTAAACCTGTTTCCATTCTTTGTGATAACACTAGTGCGATAAATATATCAAAAAATCCTGTCATGCACTCTTGAACTAAACATATTGCTATTAAGTTTCATTTTCTGCGAGAAAAGGTTTTGGCTAATGAAGTCTGCTTACAGTTTGTTGGATCTCAAGATCAGATGGCTGACATTTTCACTAAGCCCTTAGCAAAAGAGATATTTGAAAGGATGAGACTTCGATTGGGAGTTATCTCTCAATCATTACTTCACTGAATCTCCAAGCTACTGCTTAGGGGGAGCAAGTTAAATATTTTCATTCTCTTACTGCTCTCCTATAATCTTGGTTGTTGCTCTTCTATTTTTTTTGCAGCTGTTTCTCATGATATTTTAGTTGGCTTCTCAGTTGTGTTTCATGGCAATTGCACGATCTTCTCTTCTACTCTTTTTCATTGAGGAAAAAAGGGGGAGAGTCATTTGTGTTTTTCCATCAAGGACAAAGGGGGAGATTTTTGGATTCCAGTTGTGTTTATGGTTTGTCCTTGATGACAAAATCCCTAATCCTTATGATTTACAATGGCACTTCTTTGATGTCTCTTGGCTTTTATAGAAAGTTATTTGTTATGTTTAAATTTCAAGATGGTGATAAGAATTCTAGTTCAAGCTATGAATACTATTTCTATGTCTGACAAAACTTGTAAGTTGGTATTCTTTGTCAGGATGGTTCTCTTTGCATTTCATAGGCTTTCACATATCAGCATGAGTATGGCAGGGTCTCCTCGATCCACTTTGAAATGTCTAAGTTTCCTATCTACAAGACATTTCTAATGTTATGTCGATTGAATTTAACATTATGGCAGCTTTCGTCGTAACATTGTTCATTGTCTCAGCGACAGTAGTTATATTGGTATAAGTTAAATCAGTTGGTATGTGGTCTCAGCGATATTGTTTTGTCACACCGACCGACACAGGAAAGAATCTCTATCAGCACGAGCTTGGCCGTTGGGCTGAGGTCATAGCAAAAAGGTTATGTCTCTCCGACTAATGCATGTGGATGTCTTTTGGCAGGAGTGTTGTAATCAGCATATGGTCTCTCTGAAGACATATTGTCTTACCAACTGTGTTCAAAAAGGGTCTTATTGGCAAAATTTTTTCTTCGATATAATGTCATAACGAACCCTATGGGTCTCGCCAATGGAAAATATTAATGGCTCTTGGTGAAACATATTGTGTTCGATATAATATCTCTCTGACTATGGAAATTCATGGTGAAGGCGAATGAAAGGCTTTCGGCGAAAGGTTGGTAAAGTCTTAGCGACTCAGAGTGAATAAAGTCTTTCAGTGAAACTTAATGTATTCTATGAAACGTCTTCCCGATAGCATTAGGTTACAGCGACAGTGTTAAAACAAGATAGAAGGCTCATCGATAAAAAAAACCATTTGTCATAGTGACCAATGTGTATCATGTGGAGTAATAGTGAAACATGGAGTAGTCTATATAGTGTCTCCCCGACTATGTATAGTCTCGGCGACTTGGAAATGATAAAGGCCTTCGGCATAGGTGTTGAATTGTCATGGCAAAAATGTGTATTGAATGTCTTTCAGAATGACAAAGTTTGTTCTCCAAGAGGTCTCCCCAAAAGTTGTCTATTACAACGATTGTGAATGAAAGTAAAAGGGAATCTCAGTAATAAGTTTCCTCATGTCTCAGGAAAAGTATGTTTTACTAAGGAAGACCATCAGCGTAGCATGTTGTATTCGATATATCTTCTCTCTGACTATGGTGGTTCTTGTCGAAAGTGACAACCATAAGGTTGTCTGGCAATGTTAGAGTTGCCTACGGCATAACGTGTCATCGTTTGAATTGAAAAGATTAGGGAAAACTTTTTGAGTTTATTCTCTTAAGCTGGGTATCGAACCCTAACCTAGCCGCCACCATGAATGTTTACGTTTCTATTGTTTTTGACTGTAACAGCTTCTACAGAGGTCTATGGAAGGTTTGTTTAATGCGCCTCTCTGCTTGGAAGCTCGATAGTGGTTGATGGAGCCATGGGAGTTATAGATTTGTCTGAGAAACAATCTCACAAGTTTCAAAAGCTGGGTGAAATGGCTCTTGTTTTGGTTGGTTGTTCTACCATTACTTCTGAAGTCTATTACTTTTCTAGCATTTATAAATAGGAGCAGAAAACTAAGTTTTATGTTTGGCTATTATTGTAATTCTGAGATTATCATTCTTGGGCTATATGAAAATGTATGATAAAACTCTGTAATAAAAATCTGAATAAAAATGTAGAGATTGTAAATTTCTTTTCTATGAGGTATTTTAGGGATTCACTTATTGAATCTTTGAGGTATTCTGTAGATGAGAAAATAGAGAGATATGTGCTTAACTGAAAATAGAGAAATCCTCAGAATCATTACTATTGTTCAAAACATAATTTGAGGGGTTGGTACTCCTTGAGATAGATATCTCTAAATGAGGGTTGATGCTCCTTGAGTGGGTGCTCAAAAATCATCCTATAAGGCATTGTGAACAGTTGATTAAAAGATTAAGCCTGGAAGGCATTTAGGGAGTGGTTTTTATACCCCAGGAGGGTTTTCCACTCGGCAAAATATTGTGCCTCTTTGTTCTTCTGTGTTCTCTCTGGTTTATTATGCTGTTGTTGTTTCAGTTCACTGTTGAGTCATTATTTTTCTCAATTCTGTTTATGAATGATTACATTCAACTCATGAATGCTCTAATCAAAATGATATTGAGATCAAATATGAGTTGTGTGTTTAAATATTTTAAAATTCAGTCAAATAGTTAGGAACTGATTCACCCTACGCCCCTCTCAATGTCATTTTAACTCCAGCATATACTTGATATATGGTATTCTTTTAAGTAGAGACTGGTCTAAAACATTGAATGGATATATGGCTATTGATTTCTCACATACTTGGTTACCATTGAAAGGATTTCCTAATCAATTCAGAATTGAAAGAGAACCACACATGAAATATATGATTACAGATTATAATCAGAAAAATGAAGTTCTATACATTGATGTAGAACTAGGTGTTTACAAAATATGAAGTTCAGGAGTTAAAATTGAAGAGGTTTTCACTTGTGATGCTAAGAAATATAATTAAATGACTCCTCGACCAGATGTTCTAATTGAATAAGATTGTAATTCTTCTGAAGAAGAGAATAGTTCTTATAATAAATTTCTGAAGAATATTATTGCAAAAGCTCAAGAGAGCGGTAAAATCAAAATTTCACTAAAATTTTTGTTGGTGCAGGATTGGTGTAGGTTGCATAATGTTGCACATTCGGAAAATAGTTGTATGATGTGTCTAGAGATAATTCACAGAATTGAGAATCAATATTGTCTAGAACAGATTGAAAAGAGTAATTCAATGATATCAAGAAATGGTAAAACACTAGTTACAGATGATCAAGCTTGGATTCTCAAATTTGATGGATCTAAATCTAAACAAGGAATTGGAATCGAAGTTGAACTTATCAACCCGCAAGGTAAGTATTTTCTTGCTACATATTGATTGCAATTTCAATGTACTAACAATGTGGTAGAATATGAAGCCCTTATACATGGCTTGATCCTAGCAATAAAAAAGAAAGTTAGAATCCTCAAAGTGTTCGGTGATTTAGAATTGGTGGTTAAACAAGACTAAAAGTAGTATATTTTCCACTAAAAGAGACTATCCAATTATCAACATAGAGTATGGGATTTAATCAAAGATTTTGATGCATTCAATATTACTCATATCCCTAGAAGATTCAATTAGAGAGCCAATGCTTTGGATACTACTGCTAGTACTTTAGAACCTTTAGAAACCTTAGATTTGAAAATATTTACAATTGAATTGGTACAGTTACCTTCGATTCCCGATAATGTTTTTAATTTGTAGGTTTTCGAAGATGATCGACACATATTGGAATTCATCACTACTTCTGGTATTTTTGAAAGACAAATAATTGAAGGGATAGATTTCCCTGATGGTGAAATTTAAGATGAAGAGTTGACTCAAGCCAGAGATAATAACATTCCAAAAGGAATAATTGAATTAGAATGATTGTTCAACATTGATCATATAGTTAAACAAAAAAAATTTCCTCAAAGTGACAGAGGACTATCTGAGTTGTACAATTTTCATATTGAAGAAGATCCTAAGAATGTGCTCATAGGGAAGGTTTGTATTGAAGAAGAAAAGAGAAATATTGCTCAAGTACTTAAATATTACTAGAAAGTCATAGCTTGGACATACGAAGACTTGAAGACTTATGACACTTCCATCATTACACATATGATAACATTGAAGCCTAATGTGAAGCCTTTCTGATAGAAACAACATCTAGTAAATGCACTCTTAGAGCCTTTAATTCAGAAGAAATTTCAAAAACTTTTATTAGAAAATATATTTTTTTCTATCAGACATTCTACTTGGGTGGTGAATTTGGTCCCCGTAAGAACGAAAATTGGAGATATATGACTGTGTGTAGATTTCCAAAATCTCAACAAGGTGTTTGAAAAAGACAATTATCCACTACCCTCGCTTGAATAAGTGCTACAGATAGTTAATGGTTCACAAATTATGTCCTTGTTGGATGGATTCTTTGGATATAACCAAGTAATGGTAGCAAGGGAAGATCAGATGAAAACAACTTTCA
>VDFB02359015.1:0-12699 GCA_007258455.2 Sequoia sempervirens
ATCATCATCTATCATCATCATCTCTAATAAAGTCTTGACCAATCATGGACTTGTTGGATCCTCTTGTCATCATCTCATTTCCACGCTAACATTGCATCCGTCATGCATCCATCATGCATCCATCCTGCATCTACAAACCGTCAACATACCACATATCATTCATATCATACATCATAGGAAACATCGATCATTTCACATGCATTGCATTTGCATCATCATCATCATAATATAGACCTGTTAGTCTAAGCATTTCATAAAACATCCATCACATAATCATAACATATCACATCATATCATCATTTAAGTTGTTTAGGATAATATAGATTTGTTATTCTAAGCATCTTGAAATCATCTCATTTGCATCGTCATCCATAACCATCCATTTTGAACCTCTTATCGCGAGATCGACCCTCGAATCGAGATCTTTTCACGCCGATCTCTGAAGTGCGAAATGTACGCGAGAGTGTACTTCTTTCCGGCGGGGCATCGAAAAATCAGCAGAAATTTTTTTTTACGAATTTCAATGTGACAGAAGTTTATTCTTTGAACCAACGCAACAAGTACATTGCTTCAAAGAGGGTAAATGTAGACGTGCAAAATTAACATTATGCATTCGATCGGATTCAGTCAAATTAGATGTTGCATTAGGACCATTCATCAATTAATCAAGTGCATTTTCATCCATTCAAATAAGCATTATCATTCAACCTTCATCTTGCATCATCCACTTAATTAAATAAATCAGGACTTCATTTAAATCAAATCCTAAATCATATTCCATCATTTTCTAATTTAAATAAATCAATTATCAAAGTCTTGAAAGTCAAATAATCTAATCAGCATTAAATCAGCATAATCATCATCTAACCCTGATTAAATGTTAATCCCATCCCACTTGCATTATCTAGATCTAGCCACTTGCACAATAAATCAATTTTATTGATTTATTAAAGCCTCATTTTCCCTCAACATGACAAGTCAAACATGACATTTATTGCTGTTTTTCTTGTCCCCCTCTCAAAATTTATTGCAAATTTGAATTCAAATTCTCCCTCTCATGGGCACTCTTCCCAAATCTTGCACAACCATTGACCACTCATCATTTGACAAGTGTCATCTTCTCATTGGAGGATCTTTAGTCCCACATTCACCATCTTGGCCAATCTCTCATCAAGAAAATCTATAAAATGAGGCCTTCATTCTCATTCATGGATCCACAATTTTATGCAAGGTTACTCTCTTCATTTGAGATTTGATCTTGTTCATCACACTCCACCATCTTCATAGCATTTTCAATTTGAGCTTTGATCAAGGGTTGGGAAATGGTCACTAGCACATGTGACACCAATCCAACTATGGAATAGGTAGCTTGCTTTTGTTTTCTTAATGCTTTAGTCTTTTTATCATCATTTGTGGCATTTTGAAAGCATTTGCAATGTATTTCATAGAGGTATTTTGATAGAGTTTGCAAGGCACTAACCCTTTGTTTGAAGTTTAGTTGTTTGCAGATTTTAAAAGGATGCCTACACTTTTTAACACCTTGCTCTTTGACAAATCTGCATACAAGACCAAACCCTTGATGTTGAAATCTGAAGATATGCAAGAAGCTGCTCCAATGGATGCTTGATGATGCTTAGAATGCTTGAGAATGATTAAGTAAATTAATGGATTGCTTGAATAATGAATGGGGGATTAGAAGATACAAAATGAGGGGAAAAACCTTTATTTATAGTTGATTTTTGAATATTTCCCGAAAATTACACATCACAAGCCGACCTTAAGGTTAAGAGAATAAAATCCCGCTAGAAAATTAAAATTCTTTTGATTTTTGTGCCCAGTGGGACTAAGTTGCCCCAGGTGGCAACTTGGTCCCACTAGGGAAATTTTACTGGGTGTTAGGAATTAAAGTGTATTTAATGTTTTTTAACGGGAATATTCTCAAAAATATACTTAAGTAGGGCCAAAAAGTGCATTAAGGGGTCATTTAAACATAAGAAAGGGTTGAATTATTGATGACAAGCCTAGAAAAGCATGAGAGTTTGTTATAACTCTTTACAACACTTTGAAATAAGACTTGGTAAGTGATAAAAGGGGGTTATTTAGATAAATTATAATGAAAGGATCCTAGAAAAGTGTGAAAGTGGGTTACAACACTTTACAACACTTTTACAAGACATCCTAGAATTATTACAAGGGTCCAAGACCTAATGTGAATGTGTTGACCACATTACAACATTAAATATAGGAAAAATAAAGCCAAAACCACTAGGAGGGCCCAAACATGAGAAAAAGTAGAAGGGTTACTTTTTTTGTGTCCACACTAAGTATTATGTGCAGGGTCAAGAATTCTTTGAGTTAGGAAGAATTTTGAGGAAGCATAGCTTCGTGATTGGGTGGAAAAAGTTCTTGAACCATATTCTCCTCCACCAGTTACACTAATCATTGAAGTGGAATTACAAGGAAATCCAACTTATGATTATTGTACATTATACTACTTTTATTGTAAACTTGTTATGACTAATTGGTAATTTTAGCCTAGTCAAATCATGTAACCCGACATTATAACATTTGGAATTGAATAAAAATTCATTATGTTGGCATGTGTTATGATAGAATATAACTTCTCAATTTCAGTCTTTAATTTATTATTCATATTATCATAATTGAATAATTTTGTGTTATTTAAGAATGACACATTACATTTGGTATCAAAGCTTAAAGGGTTCAGCTCTAGGCCTATGTGTCCATAGTGGTTGTAATTAGGGTTAGTTGGCCCTTATTTGATTTTGAGTTATCATGTGAATAACAAACCTGAATTGAATGCAGGTACGTGAAGGTCCAAGTCTAGGAAAAAGAAGGGAAATACAATTAGGACTTCCAAAAAGCAAGTTGTTGTCGAAGAAAACACAAAACTTGAAGTCAAACCTAAAATCGTTGATGACAAGACCTTAGCCCATTCTCTTACTCGACTAAAGTTAGAGAGGGGAAAAAAGATCAAAGAGTCTAAACAAACTACCAAAACTAAGAAACCTTTTGTAGTACGAGACTGGCCTTTAGGGTGCAAACCCAATGCACCCATTCTAACAAAAGAAGAGAAGGTGTGCCTGCGTGCACATCCATCCTTTTTCGAGAGGGTTATCGTAGACTCTAATGAGGACCCGAAAGAGTTTCCTCTTTTTGAAAATGAAGAACATGCCTAATAAGGGGGAAATTATGTAAATAAGGATCTATGTAATCCAAAACTATATTAAATAAAGGAAGTCTTTCTTTGTATTCAAAGTTGTGAAATTGAATTACTTACCCTTGCTATGAATGAACATGAATATCTTTTATAGATTGCATGTTATAATACTTAGTATTATATGTGTGAAATGATTAAACATAGAAAACTTGTGTCAATTACGCTAAATGCGAGTTGTGACATAGGTCAATTGTGAATCATCATGGTGAACACCAAGAATGGAGGTTCAAGTGGCGATAAAAATGAAGGTCAAAATGAGAGGTTGGAATGAATCCTCAACCTCCTGAATCAATAAAATAACGGGATGGACCACTTAGAACAAGAAGTTTGAGGTGTACGAGATGGTCAAAATCTAAGGAATGAGGAACAGTCGCAAGGAAATAGAGATCAAGGCGGTAATAACTGAGCAAGAATTGAGAGAGAGCTTGGAAAGGATCTTAAAAGGGTAGCTCTGCCAAAATTCAATGATAGGACCATCAAGGATAGAGTAGAAGCGTAGATAATAGAAATGGAGAAGTATTTTGGGCTTTGAAATCAATTTAATGAAACCAAGGTTGTATGGGCAGCTTACCAACTCTCTAGAGAGGCAGCCACATGGTGGGACAATGAGATAGCAGAACAGAAACTACTACCAAGAGAGACCACATGGGAACAATTCCTTCAACATTTTTGGAAAAGGTGGCTTCCTCAACACTTTTTCAATAGGAAGATGACTGAGTTCCAAAACCTAACCCAAGGAAGCATGTTTGTGACTCAATATTGGGAAAATTTCACCCATCTACTTAAATATGTGCCACAATATCAAATAGATGAAGACTTTTGAATTTGAAAGTTCATATTAGGGTTAAGGCCACATATTGGAGTAGATATGGATATTCATAATCCCCTTACTATGGAGGAGTTCTTTGAGAAGGCCACCAAACAAGAGAAAAAGTTGCAACAACTGTCTAATTTCTGTGAGAGTTTAAGTTTCATCTTTGTTTGGAAATAAGAAATTTCAAAAAGGAGAAAAACCCCACAAAATTAGGAATCTAAAAAGGGGAAGTGACTCTCAAGAGAAAGGAGAAGCTAGCAGTGGTAGAAAGAGAAAAAAAGCTAACAACAAAAGCAATTTTGATAACAAACAGAAGAGCTCCAAAGAAGATAGGTCGATAGGCTAAAAAGGGCCATGTGATGGGTGCTACACTTATGGAGGTGATCATTATGCATAAATTTTACCACAATGTTCAAAGGCACAAAAGGAAGGGAACCAATATCAGGCTCTACAACATCAAATTCATACAATGGTAGACAATAGACAAGTTGAGTTTTAAGCCTCACCAAACCAACTGTCAGGTAGGCTCCATGGTGAATTTGTTTCCATTTTGATAGATACTAGAGCCACTAAATGTTTTGTAGATCCGAGAATCATTTCTAAATTACCCATTAGACTCGAACATATGGCTAATTCTTGGATGGTTTGGTATGGGAATCAAGTAGAGCAGAGGGTGGATTCTAGTCTCTTTTGTAGTGAGTTAGAACTCCTCAGCTTCTAGACCCAAGTCAACCTTTATGTGGCACCCTTAGGTTCTTATGATGTGATCTTAGGGATTAGTTGGCTAACTGAACACAAGTCCATTATGAACTATGAGGACAAAACTGTTAGTTGTTTGGATGACTTTTGGAATCCGACTGAGATTCATGGTTTGCAAAGACCACTAAACTTAGGTAGCTCTCAGCCATGCAACTCAAGAAGGCTCAAAGGAAGGGGTGTGTCATCGTGCATGTTAGTGAACCTAACAATATGAAACCTTATATGGATGATTACCCTATTCTTAAGGAGCTTCAAGATGTGTTTCCTGAAGAACTCACAGAGCTACCTCCCAAGTGAGAATTTGATTTCTCTATCAACCTATGACCTAGAGTCGAACCTCAATCCAAGGCCCCTTATAGGATGACTACCATCAAGCTATTTGAATTGAAGACCCAATTGTAGAAACTGTTGAGCAAAGGGCTCATTAGACCTAGTCTGTCTCCTCGAGGTGTGTCGGTTATCTTTATAAAGAAGAAGGATGAGACCTTTGCATTGTGCATTGACTATAGGATGTTAAGAATGCCACTATTAAGAACTGGTATCATCTCCCAAGAATTGATTAAATTTTTGATTAGATGAAAGGGGCATTAGTGTTCTCTAAAATAGATCTTAGGTCCGGTTATCACTAATTAAGAATAAAAGAAGAGGACATCTGTAAGACTACTTTTCAAACTCGGTATGGACACTATGAGTTCATTGTAGCACCTTTTGGTTTGATCAATGCATGAGCAACTTTTATGAATCTTATGAACAGTGTATTCAGGGATTGTTTGGATGATTTTGTTTTAATCTTCATTGATAACATCCTGATTTATTCTAAATCCATTAAGGAGCATGACAAGCATTTGAGGATAGTCTTGTAGCACTTGAGAGAAAATAAGCTTTTTGGTAAGCTATCTAAGTGCTCATTTTATCAAGACGAGGTGCACTACCTATTGGAAACTCAAGGGAAGACAATTGAGAGGGGGGGCGTGAATTAGTTGTCACCGAATCTCAAACTTATTCAACTTAT
The DNA here is from genome assembly GCA_007258455.2 of Sequoia sempervirens. NCBI lineage: Eukaryota > Viridiplantae > Streptophyta > Pinopsida > Cupressales > Cupressaceae > Sequoia > Sequoia sempervirens. The sequence goes on from VDFB02359015.1 coordinate 5,827, forward strand.
TAACCTTAATTTTAGATCTGATCATTAATCATGAAAGAATAAATGAATAACACATCAGAAGCACACATAACACCAATATTTTTTACACGGAAACCCTGTTAGGGGAAAAACCACGGTGGAGGTCAATCCACAAGATTATACCCTATTAAAAGTATAAGAAAATATGAATGGGGAATGCACATGCATTCAGGCACACTGACTAGAGCTCACTGCTCAAATACAACAAGGCTTACTGCCCAAGGAAGACACACTACCTTACAGAAGGATTCAGATTAAAACCATCCAGATTTGAACTAAGAAAATAGCATATGCTAATGCCTGGTTACAGTTTCGGTTAAGCACATGAACACTTCCTCACTCTTCTTCACTCTCTGGTTTGACTTTGAATGATTTGAACTTTATTCGCACATAGGACTCATACACTTTGCATTCGTACTCTTTTCACTCTTCAAACAATCACTCGTATATATCTGCATCAAGAAATTACATCGCTATAAGTCAGCCATAAGAAGATAATAAAATAATTACAAACAGTCAACCCAAAACAAATAAAGATTATTTATGTGAATCAACCAATGTCAGCCATAACATAGTGAAGACTGAAAAAATATTCAACATGAAAACACTTCAATTAACTTCTCCTCGAAGATCCACAACACGCTTCAACACCTTGTCAACCAAGAACATGAAAAACATGAACACGCAAGAGAAAATCTCGGATCACGAGCACAACGATCAATGTAGACATGCCACAAAGATAGAGAATGAACTAGAAACATCCACAAGCATCATGAAACACTAGAGAAGCATCTGTAGCAACTGAACTTACTGAAATCACATAATCTTCAATCAGGAACACTAACTAAAGCAACAGAAAAATTGCCAAAATGAAAATCACCATAACTTGATCAACTCTTCATGCGGATTTCTGAAATTCGACATGGATAAACTAGACATACTCAACGAGAAACCATTTATTCCAAAACCTCAAAACAACAACGTACTGAACACACCGATAGAAAGAACTTCACTTCACCACTGACAACCTATAGCACTTCTTATTACAATTTCCTGAATATCCTCAACATATACAGCTTCTAATGCAACAATGATAATAGTGTTGACATCAATGACAACCACATATCAGAAACACAGCCACAACATCCAACAATATCCCCCTTTGGCATTGATGGCAACAAATGATATGAAAAATACCATCAAAACAACTACGCTTACTCTTCTTTTAAGTTCTGACTTTTCTTTCCTCAACTCTTCTTCCCACAAGGCTCTTCTCCACAAATAATCAACAGTTTTTTTTTCACATTACTCTTCTCCCCCTTTGACATCAATGACAAAGATCTCTCCTATACAAGCTCTAAACCACATATCTGAACTTCTAAACATCTGACTACTCCCCCTGAGTAGCAGCCACCACAACATCAATCTGGATTAAAAAATGATCATGAAATGCACAGATTGATGCAATGTAATGCATCCTTAGTTCTGATTAGGAGGTGTAATCACCCCTAGCTTCCCTCTGAGATACTCAAAAGTATCCTTAGGCAACAACTTTGTAAAGATATCTACAATCTATTCCTTAGTAGGCACATACTCCAATCTAACTTCCTTTTCACTTACCTTCTCTCAAAAAGTGAAATTCAATAGATATATGCTTGGTCTTTGAATGTAGCACCGGATTCTTCGAAATGTTAATAGCACTTGAGTTATCATAGAATATAACAATAGGCTCATCATACATAACTCTAATATCCTTCAACATCTGTTTCATCCACAGTACTTGAGTACAATTATTACCAGCAACAATGTATTATGCCTCTGGAGTAGATAAAGAAATAGCATTTTGATTCTTACTCAACCATGAAATCAACTTCTTTCCCAAGAAAAATGCTCCACCACTAGTACTTTTCCTGTCATTCACATCTCCTGCCCAAAAACATCAATAAAGACATTCAAAGTAAGATCATCATCTTTAGGATACCATAGACCAAAATCAACTGTCCCTTTCAATTATCTGAAAATTCTCTTCACAACAGTCACATGAGATTCTTTAGGATCAGCTTGAAATCTAGCAACAATACATACAACATTCATGATATCAGGCCTAGTTTGAGTCAAATAAATCAATCCACCAATCATTGATCTATATCTTGTCTGATTTGCTTTCGTAGAATCATCATTAGTTGTCAACTTGCATCTAGTCAACATGGGTGTACCAACAGGGTTTAAATCTTCCATACCAAATTTCTTCAGAAATTCCTTCACATACTTGGACTAAGATATAAAATCCCTTTATCTAACCGAGTAATTTGCAATCCTAAGAATAATTTCATCTCTCTAATCATTGAAATTTCAAATTCATTTTGCATCTCATTAGAAAACTTCATACACAATCTATCATCTCCTCCAAATATGATATCATCAACAAAAACTTCCACAATCAAATCTTTATCGTCATTCTTGAAATACAGATTACTATCAGCAGTACCTTTGTTAAATCCAAGTTTTACCAAGTACTTATCCAATCTGGTATACCATGCTCTATGGGTTTGCTTAAGACCATACAATGCTTTCTTCAATCAACACACCATATCTTCCTGATCAGTCAACTGGAATCCATCAAGTTGCTCAACATATACCTCTTCTTCCAATTTTCCATTTAGAAAAGTAGACTTGTCATTCATTTGATAAACCTTGTAGTCTTTATAAGCAACATAAGCAAAAAACAGTCTCATAGCTTCAATTCTAGCAACAAGGGCAAAGGTTTCTTCAAAATCAATACCTTCCATTTAAGAATATCCCTTACAAACCAGTCTTTCTTTGTTTCTAACCACTTCACCTTGTTCATTCAGTTTGTTTCTAAAGACCCATTTAGTTCCAATTACATTCTTATCCTTAGGTTTGGGAACAAGAATCCATGTATCATTCTTCTCAATTTGTTGTAGTTCCTCTTTCATTGCTTCAACCCAATGTTCATCTTTGCATGCTTCATTCACATTGTTAGGCTTAGTCTTTGAAATCAAACAATATTCTTCTGCAATTTTTCTTCTAGTCTAGACACCTTTTTTCTTATCACCTATGATTTGATTCTCCGAATGATTCAATCTCACATACCTATGAGTCTTCTTAGAATGTTCCTCAACTTCAAGCTCTTCTGATCTCTCTTTTTCTCTTCCATCAGTTTCTCCTTCTTCTTGATTTTCTTGACTCACTGAAAGGATTTGAACTTGACTTGCAGTCTGACCTTGCTTTCCTTTGCTTGTACTATCATTTTGATCATCAAAATCATATCCACAGGTTCTGGATAGTGCAGATATTTCTTCATCAACCTTAACATTTGCACTTTCAACCATTTCTTCAATCTTTTTTTGTAACACTGGTAGGCCTTACTTTTAGTAGTGTAACCCAGAAAGATTCCTTCATCACTCCTAGCATCAAACTTTCCTATATCTTCATCTCTTTTGATATAACACTTGCTTCCAAAGATTTTAAAATATTTAACAGTAGGCTTTTGACTAGTCCATAGTTCAAAAGGAGTCGTACTAGTATCACTTTTTATTTGTACCCAGTTAAGTGTGTACACAATAGTACTTACAACTTCTCTCCAGTAGATACGAGGCACATTTCCTTCTAACATCATGGTTCTAGCTGCATCTAGAACTGTTTTGTTCTTCCTTTTCACAACTCCATTCTATTGAGGGGTTCGCGGTGCAGATACCTGTCTCTTTATTCCATGCTCTTCACAAAAAGAATTAAACTCACCAAAAGTGAATTCACGACCTCTATCCGATCTCAGACACTTAATCTTCAAACCAGTCTCTATCTCAACCATAGCCTTAAAGATCTTGAACTTTTCCATAGCTTCATATTTCTCCCTTAAGAAAGTAGCCCACATCATCCTTAAATAATCATCAATAAGCAACATGAAGTATTTGTAACCTTGTAAACTTCTAGTTCTAGCAGGACCACGCAAATCAGTATGCACAAGTTGCAACAATCCATTTGAATTTTGTTGTTTACTTCAAAATGAAATTCTTGTTTGCTTTCCTAACTGACATTCTTTTCATATGGCATTAGTAGGTTTCATCAACTTAGGAAGATCTCTCACAGCTTTAGTGGAACTTAATGTTATCAAAGTTAACATGACACATTCTCCTATGCCATAAGCAACTCTCATCAACTTGAGCAATCAAACAACTTTTACTAGCAACATTCAAATGAAAGATATTACCTTTTGTTTGTATACCTGATGCAATCACATTTCTAGAATTTCCCAATATTTTGCACCTACCATCCATGAACTGAAGATTGTATCCCTTATCAACCATTTGACCAACACTCAAAAGATTATTCTTCAAACCTTCAACATACAAGACATCATCAGTGTTATGCTTACTATCAAGAGAAAGGCATCCTCTTCCATGGATCACACCAGCTATGTTATCACCAAATCTCACAACACCACCATCATACTTCTCCAAATTCACAAACTTAATTTTATCTCCTGTCATATGATGAGAACAACCACTGTCAATTACCCATTCATCTGTCTCTTCAACTTGAGCAACTAGGGATTTCTCCACATTTGTACAACTAGCAGATTCAACAGACACGATATTATTTTCCTTGATAGCAATAAACACAAATTCATCTTCACTTGCATTTCCTCTATCAGATTCATCATCTGTTACACCTTCATCAGTAGCATAGTAACACTTCTTTTGGAATTTAGGCTTGTTAAATCTTGGCTTGGAAACTCTCTCAGGACACCTTTATGCAAAATGACCTATCTTATTGCAAGAGAAACATTTAATAGGAATCTTTCCCTTATACTTACCTTGTCCTTTGGCTTCTCTTTTCGCAATCAATGCTTTAAGTTCTTCAAGCTCTCTTTCTTCTTCATCCAGCTATTTTATTTCATCCTCATACTTGAATGTCTTTCTTGATGAGCTTTCACCTGGATCATATATTTGTCTATCTCTTCCAGAAGTAGTAGGCTTAAATGCAATTTCAACCTTATGAAGGGAATCACCAAATTCACTCAACTCAAAAGAAATAAGCTTACCAATCAACATATCTCTGGTAACATTTGTCACAGTTTGGAGCTCTTCAATAGCAGTAGCCTTGACTTTGTAAGAATCAAGCAAAGATCTAAGCACTTTAGCAAAAATATTTGATTCATCTATCTTTCCACCAACACATCTGATACCACACACAAGTTCATTTACTCTTTGCATGAAAGTAGTAACATTTTTATCATCACCCATTTTCAACTTTTCATATTTTCCTTTCAGACTTTGTAGCTTAGCAATCTTCACATTTGCATCACCTTCATACAAGGTCTCCAACATCTTCCAGACCTCATAAGTAGTCTTCAAATCCATCACATTTGTCATGTTAGTATCATTCAAAGCACTCAACAATGCCTCCTTAGCCCTAATATTATATTCAGCATAAGTACTATTCGGATGTATAACATACCTATTACATGTAATGCTCCAGTAGGGTTCACTAATACATCTCAGATGACACTCCATTCGAGCTTTCCACAAAGAATAATTTTTTCCATCAAATCTAGGACTATCCTTCTTATAAGTCACCATCCTAGATCACCTCAAGCCGTTAAACTTCTTCTAAGGAACCGTAAGCTCTGATACCAATTGTTGGCAACTCAAGGGAAAACAATTGAGAGGGGGGGTGAATAAGTTGTCACTGAATCTCAAACTTATTCAACTTATTAACCTTAATTTCAGATCTTATCATTAATCATGAAAGCATAAATGAACAACACATCAAAAGCACACATAACACCAAGATTTTTTATGTGGAAACCCTGTTATGGGAAAAACCACAGTGGAGGTCAATCCACAAGATTATACCTTGTTAAAAGTATAAGAAAATATGAATGGGGAATGAACATGCATTCAAGCACACTGCCTAGAACTCACTACTCAAATACAACAAGGCTTACTGCCCAAGGAAGACACACTGTCTTACAAAAGGATTCAGATTAAAACCATCCAGATTTGAACTGAGAAAATAGCATCTGCTAATGACTAGTTACAGTTCTAGTTCAACACATGAACACTTCTTCACTCTTCTTCACTCTCTGCTCTTCCTTCGAATGATGTGAACTTTATTCACACATAGGACTCATACACTTCACATCAACACTCTTTTCACTCTTCAAACAATTGCTCTTATATATCTACAACAAGAAATTACATCGCTATAAGTCGGCCATAAGAAGATAATAAAATAATTACAAACAGTTAGCCCAAAACAAATAAATATTATTCATGTGAATCAACCAAGGTCGACCATAACATAGTGAAGACGGAAAACAACATCTCCAACATGAAAACACTTCAATTAACTTCTCCTCAAAGATCCACAACACGCTTCAACACCTTGTCGGCCAAGAACATGAAAAACATGAACACGCAAGAGAAAATCTGGATCACGAGCACAATGATCAATGCGGACATGCCACAAAGATATAGAACAAACTAGAAACATCCACAAGCATCATGAAACACCAGAGAATCATCTGCAACAACTGAACTTACTGAAATCACAAAATCTTCAATCAAGACCACTAATTGGATTGACAAAAACTGTTAGAATGAAAATCATCATAACTCGATCAACTCTTCATGCGGATCTTTGAAATTCGACGTGGATAAACTAGACATACTCAACAAGAAACCCTTTAGTCCATAACCTCATACCAACAACATACTAAACACACTGATAGAAAGAACTTCACTTCACCACTGACAACATGTAGCACTTCTTATTACAATTTTCTCAATACCCTCGACATGTACAACTTCTAATGCAACAATGCTAATA
>VDFB02359016.1:0-36653 GCA_007258455.2 Sequoia sempervirens
TTTTGGTAAAAGATATTTGTTTTTTTTAATTTGAAAATTGAAATTTAATTTGAATTTCAATTTGTGAATAATTTTGGGGAAACTCTATTTTTAGCATATTTTTGTTCATTTTGGGGGGAGGGGTTTTCAACTTGGATGGAGAGTTTGTTGGTGGCTTTACTTGGATTTGTGAAGGAGATGGAGATTTTTGGCTTGAGTTGGATTCAATGGAAGGATTGGAAAACACCATGGTGAAGGCTTCAAGTCTTGGAGAAAAAAAAGCAGGTTCCTCTTATTCTTGCTTGTCCATTTTGAAAATAGATTAGATCCTCTTCATGCTATTTAGAAATCTTGAAATGTTGTTTGAATCCAATGAAACCCATGAGTTATTTGTTTGAAAACTTGCATTTTGTGTTGAGATTTTGAAAAGAAAACCAAAACTAGAATCAACAATGGAAAAAAAATAAAAAATGAAATGAAAACCAAAAGAGTTTTGTTGTCAAAACATAAATCTAAACCCTATGGTTGTGTTGAAAAATCCATTGATTTGTTGCAAGATTTTTGTTGGGCATTTGCACAATAAGACCCACAAGTTATTTTTTTTAAAAATACTAGGGTTTCCATTTATTAAATTCTGGAAATAACCCTGTGTTTATTTTTTTTCCATGAGGAATTTTTCTATGTTTTTTGAATAGGGTTTATGTTTTCTTTTAAAACAAAAAGAAAGTAAATAAAATAAATTTTATTTTTTTAGGGAGGTTGGGGAGGAGAACCCCCACTGCCGCTGCCGAGAGGCGGGCACTGTGTGCTCGGCACACAGCCCCGCCGCCCGCAGGCGACGGTCACTATGTGCGAAGCACACAGTTCCACCGCCCATGGGCGATGGACGCTGTGTGCTTTGCACACAGCCCCACCGTCGTGGGAGGTGGATGGATGTGTGCTTCGCACACAAGCCCGCCGACCACAGGGAGGTGAGGGCCTGCGTGCCAGGGCTTCGACCCTTTGTTTGTTTAAAAGAAATTTTGATTTCATTTAATCTTTTTATTTACTATTATTTAATTTAATTTTTATATATATATATTATTTATATTATATTTTTATATATTATATATAATATTTAATATTATATATTATATAAAATATAATATATTTAATATATATTAAATTAAATGAATTTTTGTATAAGTTAAAAATATATTTTACTATATATGTTAAATCATAAATATTTTAAAAATGATTAATTGAAATATATAAATTATTTGATATATTTTAATTAATGGGAGTTTTAAATATTTGTTAAAATAATAGTTATTTAAATCAAGTATCTTTGTATATGAAGGTATATATATACATTGAATATTTAATTGTAAATAAGCATGTTAATATGCTTTTATATTTAATTGTATTGATATTGCACTGGTACTTTATTTTAATGGACGCAGTAAGTGGTATCATAATTAAATGTATTAAGATGATTATCGTTGTGCTGTTAGAAGCAAAAGTGGGTTTTATACTCAATAATTTATTTAGAACATTGAATTTTAATAGTCAAATGACTTATTTTAAAAGGGTAGATTTTAAATGATCAAGTGTTTTCATTTTCAAAGGTTGATTTTTATTATTAATATATGTAATTGGGAAAATGAAATATACTATTGGTTTGAACCCATTAAAGTTGTCAACGTGCTTTGAGTTACCATTGAGATTGTGTGGATAAGGTTAATTATTTACTTAATTTCTTGTGTGACGTAATTGATTGACTTATTATTTAATCTAAATATTTTGTTAAACAAATAGTTTCATTTATAGTGTATGATCGTGAAACTAGAGAAATGATTGATTATTTTAGTGAAATGACTTTATTTATTAAAATGTTGTGATTAGGAAATCTAATTGTGAGTTAAGAGTAATTGAATGGTTGATATATATATTTCAACGTCATGAAAGGAAATGAGTTTATTGATCGGTTTAATTCCAATTCGATGATGTTATTTATTAAAATGTCTTGATTCTGGAATATGGTTGTGAAATTTAGAGTAAGTGATTTGTTCTTTGCATATTTTTATGTCGTAAAAAAAAAAGAAATGGGATCAATTGATTGGATAAATGCAAGTCATGAAATCTGTGTTTGACTGGATTTAGGAAATCCGAACATTAGCTTACCTATCTGTCTGAAATGTTTTCAGTGTTTAATTGTTCGCCTTCGATGTTGTGGAATGAGAGTGAATTTTTTGAGAGTCTTCCAGATATGGGTTCATTTATTGGTATGGGTGGTTGTATGTGAGTCAACCTTTGTTATGTACTTTGGTTTCCGTGTTATGAGAAAAGTTTGTTTGTCAAAGTTACATCTTTAGACATTTAAAGAATGTGTGATTATATGATTGTTGACTTTAAGTCATTTCTTGTTGATCATGTAAGTCTTCCAGTTGTGTTTCTTGAGATGATGTTGTTGCCCTTGTGATTGGTTATTGTCTTTCTTGGGTAGTGCATGAGACTTGTATCAGTGGAAACCTGTTTCTTCGTACGGGTTGTGTGACCTTGTGATTAAAGGTTGAGTCGTGTTTTCAGTTCGTTATGTGGGTTATCATTATGTTAGTCAACCTTGTGTTAGCCTTGGGTAGTGCACGCTTTGGTTTCAGTTTTAGACATCTGTAGTGATGTGTTACCTGTTGAGGTGTATTGATTATGTGTGATAAGTGTTAGTGCATTGGCTACCCTTGGCATGTGGTTGAATTATGTGTTGTCGATAGGGGAGTGGCTTTCAAACGAGCGCCGGGCCCAAAGTGGTTCCAGGATAACTCGTGTGAGAGTCAATTAATTAAGTGAAAATTAAAATAACTTACTAGGGATAGAGTAGCTTTGAACATTAATAAGATAATTTAGCCTAAACTCATTAATTTGAAGGGCTTATCTGAGACTTGAGATAGTCAGGAAGGCACAAGATAGCGAATCGTTATCTTGTCTTTCTGAGATAGTGATTCCACTCTGAAAGTTGTGCTTGTGGGGCGGGGCATCGGTTGAGGTTTCAGGGATACCCTAGAGTAGGGCCTAGGAAAAGACTTACTGAGAATCCCATACAACCTTCTTGGGATGACACTCCTCACCTTGTGTGATGTTATGGTGTTGTATAAGTGGGTTTTATTGTCACCGGTGATTGTGCTCAAATTTTTGTACTCTGGAAGCATTGTAACCATGATGTTAAGTGATCACGGTATATGTTCTTGTTTGGAGTTTAGTTTTGTGTTAGCTTTGTGTCCTAGTGGTAGATGGTCTTGTCTAGGAAATCCTTGTTACTATCTCCTAGCATGGGGGGTGGGCCTTTTGGTTTCACTTGGTTGGGTGGAACGTGCACCTTCCTCTGTTGGTTTTTGCTCTTGCTCGTGTGGACAAGACTTGCATGTTGGAGAGCTTGTTGGATCGAGATGCTATTCTAGCTTCATTCTTTTCAGTTGATCTTTATTCTTTTACCCCTCATTTGTTATCAAGGTGGAATTTGTAAAATTGTAATCTTGATTATTGCATTTATCTCATTCGGGGAATGAGTGTTGTAATCATATTGTTTTAAATTTTGTTAATTGGAATCTTGAGGTATTTATTATCCTTGTAATTTATCTTGTATGGGATGTATGTAATCTTAATTCTATAAGTGATTAATATTTTGGTTGATTGATGTTAATTGTTGTTTGGGTTTTAAAATGAAATTTTTTGTCTAGGTAGAGGTTGTTGGCAATGTGTATTCATCTTACATGTTATTTGTAAACACAAAAATTGGTACATTTAAGTAGTGAATTGGCTTCCTCTAGGGTTGTAATGTGAGGGCATTACAAAAATGAGCCTATGCTCTGATACCATTAAATAAAAATTGATATTCGATATTTGTTATTTCCAAAGGAGAGGGAAAACTCCTTATATAAAGAATTACAAGACGATGTTTCTAAAAAGAAACAATCATTAACTAAAGAAAATTAGAGAAAATAATGAAAAGATACTAAAAGCTAACTGAAGCAATCTAAGTTAACTAAAATTAAACTATTGACTAACTAAAAGCTAAGATGACCATTAAATATTACAATAATACTTTAATAGAGGCTTCCCTTGCAAACTTGAATAAGTTAAATTCTACATATGTAAATCCAAGTAAAGCTAGAGGGAAGCACACAATGCACAATTTAGGGAGTTCATGAGTTGGGTACCATGGCTTATTAACACATAGGACAAAAAAGGGACAAATTTGCACAGAGTCAAAATAATTAGATGAGCTCAGAAAAAGGGAGGTTAAGCTGATTTCTAAGGGAAATTAATGCCATGTTGCACGAACTTCTTTATACCCTAAATACTAGAAATTGGACATTGTTCCGAAGACATCTAACCCTCTAGATGTTGAAACCTTCACAAAGAAACCTTTAGTATTTACTTTTAAGTCTTAAACCAAACCAAATATTGATAATCTAAAGGATTGTTTTTTTACAAGCTCTATTAGCAGTTTAATTTTTCCATTTTATGACAAGTCAAATCGAATTGTATGTATGGTGGAATTGTTATTGAAATTATATGTGGAAGCTCCCTAAGATCTAAAACTCATAACTATAAATATAATTTACATGTATACATAATGTATAAGATTGTATGTATGATGTAATTATTATTGAAATTATACCAAGAAGCTCTTTAAGACCGAAAACACAAAACTATAAACATAATTTACATGTATACATAATGTATAATATTTGAATGGAGTTTTCCATTCTATATAAATATCTAATTGAATAAGTGTTTTCCTTGGTTGTTAGTATTACACTATCAATATTCAAGACTTGCAATAAGATTTTCAATTTTAAAGAAGGGTAATTTAGTAGACATGATTGATAATCTTAACCTCCTACAAACTAAAGTACAGATGTATATTTGACTTTAAACAAAGATTTAAATGAAAATTAGACATAGCTTAGTAATGGTTAAAATAGGGACTTTGACTTATGGATTATGGACTCTAGATGAAGGAACATTTACCCCACACCTAAAATACTTGTATCCAACCATTGTGCTAGAATATTACATCTTAAGTGAGGGTTATTTTTATGATAAAAAGTTGAATAGATAATTGTTAGGTCATTAAAAAGGAAGAGGCTTATTAAAAAACAATACAAACAAATTTTAAATCCCCTTAGATTCATCATGTAATATAACATTGTATATTATTTTGTGTGTGTATCATGGTGTACTCTCAATTCTATGATCTACCATTTTTCAAGTTGTTGTTATTAGAGCCACAACATTTGGAAGAGAAAGATGGATAGAAGAAATGTAGGTGGTTGTGTGGGTGAAGTTAGCTTGAGAGAATACAACCTTTGAGGATTCTTCATATTTTTTCATATGTTTAGTAGGGTTGTTTGTCTGTATTTGTTTTTGTTGCAAATATTAAAGCCGTGTGAAAGGAATTTGAAGAATTTCATGAATTTCTCTTTCCAAATTGTATTCCAAAGAGTGTCACCCTTTAATATCTAATGTCTTTGATGGTAAAGGCTATTATTCTAGGAAATAATAATTGCCAAATGGAAATGCCAAAATGGAGAATAAAATGTGCTAAAATGCTTTGCATTTTCTTATTTGTGAATGAGAATAAATTGGACTGCATCAAAGTGAAAATAAATTTCATTGACCTTCATCGAGTAATTGGTAACAATATTTCATTTAGTCATTTCTATGGATTTTGAGTTTGTTTTGCAATATCATTTTCCTAATAATTTTTTCACTCTGGTAAAGACTAACAAGAGTATCAAACATCTCCTTGATTGCTTTCTTTTTTGCTAAATGAGGAACTAAAGAGTCTTTTACCACATCGATGATTATCCACATGGCCTTTATCAAACATCTATTTTTATTGTTACTCACTATTTCTTTCTAAATTTTTATTTTGTTCTTTCTTTCTTCCATTAAGTCTTTCTTTCCTTTTTTTATTCTCTTTTTCTCTTTCTAAAATCCTTTCTTTATTTGATAATTCCTCTCTTTTTCTCCCTCTTTTATCTTTTTTTTCTTTCGACTTTCTCTATTTTTTTGTCCCTTTTTACCTTTTTTCCTTGCCTTTTCACTCTTTTATATTACCTATGGTTTATGTCTGTTACTTTTTTGTTCATTTATTTTTGTATTAAATTACTTTTTTATTTTGTTTCTCTTCTTTTTTTCTTAAAACCTTTGTTTATTTTCTATTTTTGTCTTTCTTTTTAATTTTTAATTTATTAGTTTTTCTCTTTTTCTCACATTAACTCAATTTCTATATCTATCTCTTTGTTTTCTCTCTCACTTTACCTTTGTTTCTCTCTCTTTATTATTTATTCTCTCCATTTATATTTAAAATGTTTCTATGTTTCGTCATCAATCTTAATCAATTTTCATTTCACTCTTTTTCTTTACCATTTCCCCCTTTTCTTAATCTATCTCTACATATTCCTTCCCCCCTTCTCTCTCCACTTTATTTATGCCAAGTTTAACTCTATTTCTGAATCCTTTTTTATTCTCTTTTTTTACTTAAGTTAATCTTTGTTATCACTCTATCTTCCTTCTCTCTCTTTCACACTCTTTATATAAATTTTCTTTGTTCTTAGTTATGTATTTTATCTATTCACTATTTATTTATTCGACTTTAGTTTTTCCATTTTGTTTTCTTTGTTTGTGTTTTATTTTTTGTTTTCCAATATTCTTATTTTATTTGTCTCCTTTCTATCTTTTAACTTTCTCTCTATCTTTCCTTTGTTCTCTCGACCTTCCCCTACCTCTTTCTCTTGCTTTATTTATTTCTTTGATTTTCCATTTATTACTTATTTTTTAACATATAATTTCTACTTTCTATCTAGATCTCTCTCCCACATAGTCATCTTTCTTTTTATCTAATTTATTAGCCCATTCTTTCCCTTCATGTCATCTCTCTACATTTCTCTTTATATGTGTTCTTTTTGTTCTAATAATGGTTTTAATTCTTTATTTTTTATTTTAATTCTCTCTTTTTTCATCTATTTTTCATTCTCTCTATCTATTTTTTTCTTTCTATATTTGTATTTTTGTATGTATCTTTCTTTTGTTATACCTCTCTTTATTTTTTTACCTTAATTTATTTATGTTATTCATCAATCTTGATCGCTCTCTCTCACCCACTTACTCACAATCTTAATTGGTTTCTTTTTCATTTTTCTTCCATCATATTCCCTAAGACTTGTTAATTTGTTTTCATGACCCCTATCCTTGTGGTAACTTGGACTAGTGGTGGATTTTATGACCATATTATGTTAAATAAACTTATGTATGGGTGTGATGGTTATGACATGTAGATGCTAGTACTAATGAATGTCCTTACAACATTATCATGTTATAGGTGAAATCTAAATACATTGATTTTGTTTATACTAGCTTAGACTAATGACTTGGTTGTGGAATTGTGTGAGGTTTGTCGTTGGTTGTAGGTACTTGGAGTGCAAGATGAGGTGGATTGTGTGGTATAGTGATGAGAGATACACAAGCTTTAAGGCCAAATCCTAATGATAAACTCTATAAGTAACTTCACCCTAACCTAAGTTTTACCAAACCTATTGGCAAGTAAGAAAATTTTGCTAAATGATCTTTGTAATTGAACATGCATGGTTTTCTAAGGTGATAACTCCACAATAATGAATTGAGATTTCAAGGATATTTAATTTCTCTTATTAAGCCTAAAACCATAGGTGTTGATGTTATTACCATAGTCTATTTGGAATAAGACTGATTATCTTTTAGTATATTAGTATGAGTTAATTTATATATAACTACCACGAAGGAATTTTGAGATTCTATTATCTATTGTATGAGTAGTGATAGGTTGGTAAAAATCAATGTATATGTATATTCCCTTAGCAACTAGGGATGAGGGTTGAATGGAAAGAGTTTGGGTAAGCAAAAAAAACTTGGCAGCCTTAAATCTATAACTGAAACTACTTTAGGGAGGAACATAGACTTCCTCTCTAAATTAATTAATAAAATGTTCAAATAGCTCCTCTACCTTCCACAACGGGTCATTGGGAAGGTATGTTGCCTCTGGGTGATCCTATAATAGTGGTTTACACTTTTTCGCCAAACTTGACATTGAACTAATTTTTTAACTAAATCTTCACTTTTAGGCACTGCTAAACCATGAGGAATTTGAATTTAGATTTGTAACTACAATTTCTAGTGCATGCATTTGGTTTCATAGTGTTTTATTGAATATTGTTTTCTTAATTAAGTTTTGAAGTCAAACCAATTACAATTTAGACATGCGTTTACTTGCTAACACAACTTTTTTGTATGTATCAAAATTCAATTTATTTATTTTTGGATCAAGGATATCAATATCAAGTGCATAGATTTTTTTAAATAATATACTATTTTTCCACATGTGCAAAAAATAGAACTTGATTTTTGGTGAAAAACCTATGTTTAATTAAACTAAAAAAAACATAATAAAACCAAAATGTAACGCCCCACCACACAAACCCCAAAGGATGATATAATATCAACATTTATAGCACAATTTTTTTAAAAAGAAATTAAAACTAATATGAGATGTAAGTTAACATACAACAATAGCAATGGAACTATACAACTAAATCATCTAACTAAACCCTCTGGGGTAACATGACTGCATTACATTGCAAATATCTCTAAGATAATCCCAATCCCATAACGATGATTGACTAATCACAAGTATACATTTTAAAACCATCATTTAGGATAAGTCACAAACATCCATCCATAACATTACATAACATCCAATTGTGATCATAAGATAATACCAAGAATACATTAATTACATTTATAATATGAATATACATCGTTCAAGGATTACAACAATACAACTGTGCTTCCCAACATGAAATAGGAATGAATCACCAATAACACAAAGTGATACAACATAAATGAATGTATACATAGCATTAATACTGGTTCCAACTTTAGTGAAGCTCTAGAATCACTAGCATAGTATAACTTTGTGCATCATGATCTCTGATTAGGAACCTAATGGAGTGCATAGCATGTTCCATCTAACCATGTGGACCTTAAGGTCCACCTCCCATGCCAGGAGATGAAAAGGAGGTCCCACAACAAACAATAGTCAAGTAGACAAGGCTACCGAGAATCCACAACAAAGACAACAATAAACATAAAGAACAACTAATTCCAGAGGTACATGAACAACAAGGGAAAAACGAACAAGACACATAAGGTTGCTAAAGGGAAGAGTGTCATCGCATAGCTTGATATGGTTTACCCAATGTGGTTCTTCCTAGGTTATTGGCCTCAACTGATCTCTGACCTCCATTCTTACTCATGCAGAATCAACATATCTTTCATGAAGACAAGGCAGTTGATCTTGCCATTCCAAGCCTTCCCACTCATCTCAAGCCTAAACGAGCACTTGAGCCATGAGTGAGGCTTCATTTATCTTTTATTAATGTAAGACACTACCCAAACCCCCTAATTAATTATTAGTTTTTTCATTGGATTAAGAAACTTCCAATGAGTTACTCTAACACCACTTTTGGGTCTCAACCCCTATGGGAATCCACTCTCCCTACTAGCAACAAAACTCAACAGTCCACTAACTAAGTAAGCCAACTTGCACAACATAAAAAGCCATGTAAATAATCACATAAAGCGAGGTATGCACTACCTCCCTCAAGATCTCCATAATAAAAAAATTTCCACAATGCAAGGCTAAAACCCACATAAAAATAAATAAATAAGATCAACAGTTCATAAAGAACTCATGCAAACACTCATGTCTTGATATGGGTTACCCAATGTAGATCTTCCTAGGTTGTCGACCCCCATCCTAGATTACCTTGGCAGCCTCACCTGATCCCTGGCCCCCATACCAAATCATGCAAGTAAAAACCATACTCCCCCTAACCTTTGGAAGACTAACAAAACACTAACACAATGGTTACCCATCGAAAGAGCAACTATAACATGATCTCAAAAGACTATTTTCAATTCATAATTTACGAATCAATTCAAGTGTAGAATAATGAGTGGCAACATCCCAAAGAGAGATCTTCAAACTCAATCAAAACTAACACAATCCACTCAAAACTAAATCCACCACAATTATCAATAGTAAATTAACCAACATGGCATTCATGGGAGACCTCAATTTTCTCCACACATGACACCCAACCACTAATTACCCATCAAACTTACAATTTGATTGATAACCAACTTAACAAAAATCAACAACCGTGACAACAACAACAACCAATTGATTCACAATTTCATAAACTATCAATAACCCAAAATAAATCACCTCTTTCCACAAAGCAATAACCCAAAAGAAGTCAACTCAATATCAATAAGCACAACATTCATCAATAAGAAGCAACACCAATACATCCATGGGAGATAACATTTTCACAACTCCTATTACTTAACCGCTAATTCAAGCACATAGCTCAAAACATCCCAATTAAATAACCACATAGCTAACCACTAACTGTGATATATAATTACTCCTCTCTCTATATATATACATAAATAAAACTAGTAATAGACTTTAATTCCATCTAATCTACTTTCAAGTATATGAGAATGAAAGAATATCAAACTCCCAAAGAAAGAGAACTCATTAGCAAAAAAAATAGCGCTTATATGAAACCAAGTAACTATGACAAAAATGCATGGCTCAACCCTAGGGAACGTTGTTAGGGTAGTGATGAGTGCATATGACTAGGGCACACAAAAACAAGGAAAACACACACACAACATGGATGAGGGTGTGAAATACTTTGAAGGATAGGCTTGCACTATAATATATGCACTTAAAACACTCACTCGAGTTACCTATCATGCATTACATATTAACGAGTATTCATTAAAATTATAGTTGTAGCGAGTTGTACAAGTGGACTGCCAGGTATATAACTTGTAAAATTGAATTATCATAACACCAATCATCTAAACTAATAGAACTCATACCATAGATTAGACAACATATGATAAAATCAAATGATATCAAACAAAAGAAGCAACTTACAAGCAGGTCCAACAAAATTAATAATGCAACACTCAAAATTGGTTGTAAGAAGGGATACACACAACTAGGCATCCTAGACGAAAGCAACACAAAGATTTAAAGTCTAATGAATACCAATGGCCAACATAAGATTCAAGTGCCTAGAAGTCGACCTTTAGCCACAATACCCTCAATAAAAGCAAGACTCCTAACATGCAAATCATATGTCATAAAAAAGAAATCTTCAATTAGGAATAAATCTGCATGGGAGAACACGAATACACAACATAATATGAGATGAAAAGTAATTCAAAAGCATGAGCACAAATCAGCTATCAAGCAAGAAATGAACTCCTAATACTTCTTCCTGATACCAAAGGGAGGAGAGCATAGTGCATGGAGGAACAACGAATATACAACACACCTTATAAAAACCATAACAATCTTAAAGCTTGAGCAATCCTCAGAGAGAAAACAACGACCAAAGAGAAGAAGAGAGAGACATGCAAGGTGATAAATATTGGCTTTGCGAATGAAGGCATACAATAATTTTTCTTTGGCTCAAGGAAAAGGATGCAATAACCATACCAGTTTAATCATTGATTACCATATACAAAGTACATAAATCAAACTTCTAAAAAAATAACACCATTGACCAAATACAGATACTACATATAAATCGCAACCATGCAACATCATAAAAACAAGTATTTGTTTTCTACGAACAAGAGATATAATTTGATTGCCTTACAAAGAAGTAGAACAAAGTACAAAAAACCACGCCAACCTAGAGTCCTACGCTTTGATGACAAAAAAAAAGTATCAAGAACAAGCTTACACAACAACAATCCTCTTCCCTTGAAATTGTGATCAACTCTCATAAATTACTTCTACACTTCAAGAACAAATGTTATTTCAGAATCTGAATTTCATTTTGTAGAGAAATTTCTTGTTCAAAAGAAAAATTAATTCCTTCCCATTTTCCAAAATGAGAACTATAAAACAAGGAAAAAGTTTAGCTTTTCAAAAATAAAAAATCAAGCAATTATCAATTAAAAAGACTAGTTTCTAATTTGAAACTAGTTTAGACCTATGCATGTGCTCGAGCTCATGTTTTTCCATTTTGAACTTGTTTTTACATCTTGTTTGAAATCTTATCTTCTTTATTTATTTAAAAATCATATTACTTTTTCACATTTAAATAATTAAACTCTCATGATGATAAAATTATCAATTATTATTAAATATAATTTAAAACAATACTTTTTACAAAATAATTTAATTTAGTTATTAAACAATAACCATATCCTTTCAATTTCACAATATTGATTTTATATAATTTATTTATTTTAATTCTAAATTTATTTAAATTAGCTTGCAATCAATTTAATTTAATTAAATTGATTAAGCAAGGCTATTCATAATATTAAATTTACCACATAAATTTCAATAACATAACAATGAACAACAATGGGACATGACCAAACATCCACACAACCTTACTCAAATGCCAAGAAAGGCCAAATACGGAGGGGCACTACACAAAACATATTAAAATTATACTTGATGGATAGCTTGTTTTGAGGACTATAATCCTCCAGTTGGGTTTGTGAAGTTGATTCCATTTTCATCTTCAAACTGAGATCTGAAAGCCAAGATTTTGTAGAAAATTGCTAGAGGGGGAGAAAATAAAAAACCATAAAGGGGGGTTCCTAGGGAACCCCCCTTCTAGCGAACCCCCCTGTAGTGCACCTCATTTTTTCTTTGTTAGACTATCAGTTGTTGTTATGGATTGAGACTTTATGACACTTTGTTTGATGTTGGACTCATTGCTATGGTGATAGTTTGATGATATTTCTATTACTAGTGTTTTATGCCTATGTTATGACTAGTGTATGTACTTAATTGATTATGTCGTTAATCTTGTTATGTGCATCATGTGATTATCTGATGATTGTTCATATATTGTTGTTAGAAACTAATTATTGTGTGTTGATGTGTTTTGGTAAAGGGGAACAGTGTCGCATCACTCACTTGTAAGTACCCTGCAACACTACGATTTTCCTTTCACGGTGTGCCTGACTATATGTTTATGTATATACTTGATTGCTTTGTGTGTTACAAGTTGCAGGAACTAGGCATCGAATCCACCTGAATTGACAAGTTTGAGTGTGCCTTAAACTCAATGGAATTGTTGAATGGAGATAACACTTGATCCCTTGTTTCAACCATCATCCTTGAAGAGGATGAGTATATGATTTTCACACTTAGTCAGTGTTGTCCATAGGGTTTGTTTGGTCCATTAGTGTCGTTTGTGGCTTGCCTTTCAACCTCGCTATGTGGTCAAGTATTGTTTGGTAACTAATCTATTTGATTTAAATTTGTTTAATAAGTGTTTTTTGCTTTATTGTCGCATTAAAATAAAGTTATTAAAGTTAAAAAGGTATTTTTGATACTTAAAAATAAATGCTTTTATATAATTGTGGTATGATAAAATAAAATATTATAAATGCTTTTATTAAGTTTAAATAAAATAAAATTATGTTAAATAAATAAATATATATTAGTGATTGTGGTGCATAATAATAAAAAAATAAGAATAAACATATAGATAACTTTAGTGAATAATGAATAAATAAAAAAGATAAAAATAAAAAAAGGGCGTGCAACAATGTGCATTCAAGAACAGTTATTGAATTGGTTGCTTGCAACTAAAAGGGGGGTTTTTGAATTAATATCTCGAAAAATAATCTTGTTTTGGTTTTCTCGTGAATACTTGCTCGGGGAAAATTTCATTTAGAGCTAAAAGAGTAATTTTCTTGCAAATTTCAAGTACTGGGGATTTTAAAATTGGAATTCTATAAAATTGTTTGGGGTTTTGAAGTGATTGGAGCTGCAACCTTGGAATTCAGAGCCCGACATCAATCTTCAGCTCAACCAATCAATTGAATTTAGGTTATATTATTTTCTGAACTTTATTTTTGTTTTGAAACTGTAGACACTTGAAATAACCTAATTGACATCATGCACTTGATTCACTAACATTGATTCTTCCTTAATCATTTCTTTACTAACCAATTAATTGAATAATATTTATTTAATTAATTCATCAAAATTCCTCCTTTAATTAAATAAATCAACTTTATTTAATTAAATCCTAATGTTCTTTATTTAATTGAATAAATTAAACTTATTTTATTAAATTACTAATCTTCCACTATCCTCTCATTTGATTTAAACAAATCTAAATATCTAAACCAAATGTCATATCAACTAATTCCATCTAAGTTAATTAAATCCTAATTAACTCTTAACACCAATCCTCCTTTCCTCTAGCCTTTACAACTTGCACATGAATCAATTTATTTGATTTATTAATTCCTCTATTTTCATTCAAATGTGGCATATCCTTGGAATATTCCACCAATTTGAATTCTCCCTCCCAAAGGACTTTTGTCTTCCAACATGGCATTAAAGGCTCTTACATGTCCTCTCCTTGAGCCAACTTGGAATTAATTCCTCTTAAAACTCTTCTTCCACAAGCCATCTTTTGAATTTCAAATTCCACCTACATGCATTTAACGTGCACATTGTTCAAAATATGCTCCACCTCCCTTCATTAGCATGTTGACAAGTGGCAGAATGCCATTGGTTCAAGTTTAATCCCACATTCTTCCTACTTCTCATCCCTCCATCCTTCTTTCCTATAAATAGAGGACTTCTCTATTGATTTGGGATCCACAACTTCCTGCAAGGTTACTATCTACAGATTTGAGCAAGTTCATCCACATTTTCATCCAAGTTTTCATAGATTTCATCATCCATAGCTAGGTTATTGACAATTTTCATCAAGGATCAATCAATCATCATCAAGTTTATCAAGGAATTGGGAAAGGGCTTCTTTCCACGTCAAAGAAGCACCAATTCCCCCATGGGATGTTGGTTTGAGCATTTATAATAGAATTTCATTAGCTTTTACTTGTTATTTTGGCTTTGATTTCAATGTTCTTGTGTTTGAATGAATTTCATGGGGAATGTTTGTTTAGACTTGTTTATTGACTCATGTTTGATTGTTTGTTCATGTTTGAATAGGTCTAGACCAAGCATTCACAAAAACAAAAACCTTGAATGGTTATGTTGTAGGAAACAAAATATTTATAGGTTGTTTATTTATGAATTTGAACAATGATTGAATGTGTTTTCTTTTGAAGGTTTTAAACCCCTTTTCAGTGAATTTCTTTGGCATATTTCTCTATTCTTCATTTGTGTATCAAATTTTTCTCTCTATCCCTAGCCAAATAGATTGCATGCATAATTTAATTCCTTTTAGCAAATTTGTTTTGGTCACCTCTTGAATTCTAGCGCTCTCTGCGTGTTCTTGACTTTAGATTCATTATGTCAATGATTTTCTGATTAAGTTAGGCATTGGAGTTCCTTTCCTTGAATATTTTAGCATCTCCTTTTGCATAGATCTGTAGGTTTAATATATCTAATTTAATGAACCAACGAACTTCTATTTCCTACACCATTCATTCTTTATTGGCTATTTTGATTATGTATTGTTTTAAGCCTACCTTAGTATTGTTGAAGCTCTCATGGCTGATTGATGTGGATTATGCTTTGGTCTATGGCTTGTTCAATGTTGCATGATTTTCTTTGATATTTGTGTTTTTGTATTTTAGATGCTATTTAGGTGGTTCCCTGCATACTATGTTTATCTTGCTATTCATCATTTCTGGTGTAAAAAATTTTGGTTCTTATTTGGTTTTATTGGATTTAAATTGATGACATGATCAATCCTTATTTAAGTGTCTCTATTCGTTGAATGGATCTGTGCATTAATCTGATTATCTGTTTTGTTGCTTGACCTGTATTCTTGCATTTAAGTTGACAGTGTCGTTATGCTGTGTATGGTATATATACTGTAATAAATGGTTTCTTACCTCTGATTTACGTGACAATTTATTAAAATTGATAGTTACACATAATTAGTTATTCGATATATATTAAAATTAGATATTGAGTTGATAAGTAAATGTATGCCTATTAGCGTTAGGATAGATAGCATATTCTATTTATTTAGGGAATTAAGTAACCAATAGTTAACTTATTTTTCTTAAAATTAAATATCTTGTAGCTCATGCCTTTTGATTGAAAAGTTTAATTAGTTCGACATTTATGTGAATATATTATATATATATGGGTTTATATATTTGTTTATATAGTATATAATATAATATTATTAAAACAAAACTATGCTTAGATATATATATATATGTATCGTGTATGTGTGTGTTTTCCACAAGGAATATATATATAAAATTATTTGATTCATGATTAAGTGAATTGTATATTGTTCATTAGAAATTGATTATTTTTCATAATTGGAAATTGAAGGGAATTGTTTATATAAATGATTAGATTATCACTTTGTTGATGAATTGTATTGTAGATTGTGCTTGAATTTTGGAATTGGGGGTATTTTGACAATTGTTTTAAGAGGGTGTCATTGTGTATATTGATAAGGTTAGTTTCTAGAGGCTAGGAGGGTGTGCTTTTGTATGTATGGATTTTAAGATTTCCTTTCTTTGTAAGTGGTTGATAATGTTTTAAGTGCAAGATGGTCAATACCTTGCTCTGAGTTTGGTTTCTTATGATCATGTTTGTGTGTAAGAAGGTCCATGCCTTGAATTGTATAATGTTTCTTATGATTATGTTACTGTGCAAGATGGTAGATTTCTTGCTTGTTTTGTAGGTATTACTGGTTGTAAGTAGGGGGAGTGGCCCTTGATGGGGGCTGGAACCCAAAGTGGTGTCCAAGGTAACCCATCTGAGAGTTTCTTAATCTAGTGATAACCTAAAATGAATTAGGGGGAAAGGGTAGATCTCACATTAAATAAGATAATTAGATGCCTCACCCATGCCTGTAGTGCTCGTTTAGGCTAAGGATGGGTTGAGAAGGCTTGGTTGGCAAGATCAATTCCCTTGTCCTCACAAAAGGAATGCCGGCTCTGCATGTGTCACCCTATGGGGCCAATGTCTAGTGAGAGAATGTTAGGGTAACCATAGATGGGGGCTGACATCTAGTGAGAGACTATCTGGGTAACCCATGCCAGGACCATGCGATGATGCTCTTCCCTTTTCTAGTCTAGCTTTCCCCAATTATGTTATCCACCTTCTATTATGTGTTTCCTCTAGAAATGATGTAGGTGTCTATGTGATGTTAATATTGTAGTGTTGTGTAGGAACTATGTTTAGCCTTGTTATGTTAGTTTGTGGTCTTCTTCTCTAGTTGTTATTGTGGGACCTTTTGTTATCTCCTAGCACTAGGGGTGGACCTTAGGGTTCCACATGGTTGAGAGGTTTGTGCTTTTTCCTCCATTGGGTTTCCTTGCTACTTGTTCATATTCGTGGTGACTGCTCATGGTGTTATGGAAACCTAAACCTGTTCCAGTTCTAGTGGATCATCTTCTATGTGCTTGTATTGCACTATAAATCAGTTGTATCATATATATGTAATTCAGATGTATATTCTTCCCAATTGATCTTAGGGAAGCATTGTTGTAAAAGTTGAAATGTTGTAACTGATTTGATGAACTCTCTTGTAATGTATCATGTAAGTGAAATATTTTACACATGATAGTTGAAATGATCTTGAACATTATTTATTTGATGACTTGTTATGGAAAATTCATATTGGTTGATTATTTAATGTGATGGATTAAATGAACCCTTTATTGTTAGATAAACCATGTTTAATGAAATAATTCTTGTTAGCTTGGTTAATAGATATGTCAGTAGCGTAGACATGGAACCTTAGAGGACATAGGTAGAATTCATATTATCTTATGCTATGCAAATGTGTATTTCATTCAAAAAAAATGTTTCGTATTTAAGTCAAGTGTTGTCCTCTGGGGTTTCGTAGCGGGGCATTGCACACACCCTTCTAGTGAACCCTTTAATGGGTTCTAGCAAACTCCCCTTCTAGTGAGCCCCCCTAAAAAAATTTTCCACCCAAAATGCATTTTCCCTTCCCTGAACTAATTGTTAACCACTATTATGGGATCACCCCTTTACAAACACATTTTGATGATAAACAAATTTTGTAATAAGCTTTGAACATATGAGTCCTCTATTAAGCCATGTGAAGTATGGTAGGGTAGCAAACCAACATTGAGTGGGTAGTGAGTTGTGTACCTTATTAGCTTATGTTAGGAGTGAATAGTTATCTCCTTTTTGGTTGAATAACAACCATAACAATTTGGTAATGAATGGATTTTGAACCCTCAAGTAACATAACACTAAAATGGGTAGTTGAGCCATAGAGGTAGCAAGCCTTAAAACCTACTTATTCTGAATTAGGAACCTCTCTTATGTTTATAGTGCTAAGGTGGGTGCAAGCACTAAATTTAACTCCAATGTATGGAGTAGGACCCTAAGAAGGAATATGTAGAGGTTGTAGACCTATTATATGTAGGCTATTCCTATCCATATGAGGTGGTCATTGATGGAAAAAAAATCATATGTTACTTTAGAGGCTATGACCTAATCATTGATGGAAAAAAAATCCTATGGCCTTGGGACTAGTAGCATGCAACCAATGGACATCTAGTGTACGCTAGAGGGTTAGATGATTTTTCATGAGTAGCATGTGGGCCTTAGGGCCAACAACATGTAGGTGATAGACTAGCTTATTTTCTTAGCCATTTGATGGACTGTAGGGAAGATAATTTCTAATGAAGCATAAGTACGTAAATGACTGGACATACCATGTAGAATTGTTATGATATAACCATATATGGAGTTAGTTTCTTAAATACCAATGGTAGGAACACATGGTATCCATTCATTAGGAAGTTGAGTTTCTTAGATACCAATGGTAGGAACAATTGGGTAGTTATTCATTAGGAAGTTGACCCTATGAACTACATGTTGGTATAGATGTCTACTCTCTCACCATGGGCCACAAAATCTACTTGAAGGGGTGGATAAGGATTATATCCACTTTGGAAAGATCACATTGCACCCCCAAGGTGAACCATGATAGGTTAAAGACATGGAGTCCACATGACCTCACATAACACTTAAGGTATGCTTCAAGTAATGTTAGTTATGATTCCTTCATTAGCCTTTTTCTTCTAAAATATTGACATTTCTAGAATGACTTGTCAAAGGCATGAATAGTAAATTATTTGTTGCTAGAAATTTACATGCATTGTTGTCTTCAGTTATTGATTGCTCATTGTTATCATGATTGTAATGTTGCAAAAAAATGTAATAATTTATGGATCTCATTGGGGTTATTATCAAAACTTATATCTTAATTTATTTTATTCTCTTTCTCTATCTCTCTCTCTCTAAATATTGAGATCTATTAAAGAGTTCCTATCCAAAAAAATCACAAATTAAAAACAAACAATAGATAGAATAAAATCTATACTCTTTTCATGTGAGAAAAGAGTTATACCAACACTAGTTTATATATTCTAACCTTATTTTTATGACTTTATGTCCAAGTGAAATGCACAAAATCTTCCTTATTATCTAAGTGTGATATAGATGTAGATAGGGATTGGTTAATCTATGCTAAAATTAAATTCACAAACCTATCTGATTAATTGGAAAAAGGGAGGGAATATATCTATATGGGGATATATCACACACTTTTCCACATAATCATTTAAAAATGTCCTAGGAGTCCCAATTGTATTGACTAGCAACCTCACAAGGTGAGTAAATTCACAATGAGGAAGGCCTAGGAAGGATTCTATCCAATCTAAGGGGTTCACCACCAAGCAAATGCTTGGAAAAGGAAATGTTGGAAAACACAATTTGATATGAAAAAATGATCTAAAAATAAGCTAAATGAGAGATGCAAATAATGAAATTATGTAATATGGAGATAGTATGTGTGTAGTTGGGAAGTCCGGAGATGTTGTGAGGATTCTATAAATTCAAAGTAGCTGCCAAAAAGTATTATGGAGGACTAAGATGCCTAGAGTGGCGTATTAGTCTCGTTGTTGTTTTTTGGGGAAAATGTGAAGTCTTTGGATGTCGAAACCAGATCTGAAGGAATCTCTAAAAAATATGTTCGGGAGGACTAAGACACCCAAGGTGGCGTATTAGTCCCATTCTAAATTTCTGAAAACTATGAATGTGATCCTAAGCTCCCAAGGTCTGTGACTCTGCTTCCTTCCGATCTCAGTTCTAAACTTTCAAATATAGCTTGTAGGTGAGTTTCGCGGAAGATGACAACTTTGGTAATTTTATGAAGTTTTGGTAACTCCAAGTGACTTCAAGAATACTTGGATTGAAATAAATGAATGAACCTTTGTATTTATACTTCCTTACTTCTATGCTGCATATTCTAAAATTATATTACACCAAGCCAACATATGAATTCATTAAATAAAGGAGGCTAATCCCCGCCGTAATTTAAAATTAAATCCCCTAAAAGTTGCTTCAAGGAAAACTAAGACACCACCTACGCCTTAGTCCCAATTCTAAAAAACTTCTTGGGGCAATAAACACCAAAAGGAGCCCAATGTAACACCTCGCCAAGGACCAATAAAACAAAGCCTAAAAGAAAAAAATTAACCAAATATTTTTTTTAAAAAGAGATTTGATTACATCATAACATAAAAACATCAAGACAAATAAATTCATAAATGATCCAATTTTTATAAACTTATAGCCAAGATATTTATATATTCAATTACAACATGTGAGATTTTCCTAAATCTCGTTACATCAAATTATTGATACAAGAGTACACACTCATAAACATGAGGTAAATATACAAAGAGGATAATGATCTCATCATATCTAACATCCATGTCCACGAACACGTTCTGCATCCACTACCACGAACAATGAAGTAACTGGAACCTACTACAAGTATAGTATCATCTGTAGGAATAACCAAGGAAGGTATAGCACGGTTTCCTCCCAACCACGTGAAACCCGAAGGTCCACTCCCTTCGTGCTTGGAGCTAATGACAGGTCCACAAACAAGAAGACAAAACATTACATTTACGTGGCATACATTCACATCACAACATAATTATATAAACACATAACAAACAAAATCCCAGTGGCAAAACACAACTAGAAATAACTCAATACAAAGGATCACAATCATGTAATAGACAAAGAGTGTCATCACACAGTCGGGATAGGTTACCCTGGTGAATCTTCCTAGACTACCGGCCCTCTCCAAGAGTTACCCTGGCAGTCTCTACCAATTCCCGGCCCTTATGCAAACTAGTGTGGAGTCGTTCCATCTTTCAAGAGGACAAGATAAGTGACTAGCCATTCTAGGCCTTCTCAACCTTTCCTCAATCAAAATGAGCATTAAGAAAATAGGCAAGGCATACTTATATCTGAGTTAATGTTTAATTCTACCCAACCCCTAGTACACTAGTTAGGTTTCCACTGGATTACAAAACCTACGATAGGTTACCCAGACAACCTCTTAGGGTTTCGACCCCTACCGCAAGCCACTCTTTCTATAAACATGACTCAACATCAAAAGATAAAGGATAGCCCTCCAAGGATAAGGAACAAAATCACGGATGAACTTATCATCCACATGATATAGACCATAAAAAAGGAAACTCATATTATCTCAAAGATAACAATTACATCATGTATGTCTTAATTCCAAAATACCACATAGGTACGCTAAGTATCAACCAAAGCTAATTTTGAAATTAATGAGAACAAATGAATACTACGACTCATATGAAATAAATAAATCATTCTAAATGTTCTCTAGCCTCTAGAAAGACTTAATAACACACAATCCACAAATCTATATCTATATTCTTTTAAACAAGTCTAAAGAATATTATTCATTTATAGAATAACATAGACAAATTACACATTAAACCAATTTAACTTAAATAGAAACATTAAAGCATTTAAATTTCTCATATTCATTTATTTATTTCATAATAAGCTAAATTTATTTATTTAAATCAAAATTTTGAGCAATTTATCAAAAAAAATGTCAAATATAAATCTTGACACAATTATACAAAATATATTGTGAAGATGTTGATTCAACGCAAGTAAAGGAAAAGTAAACTAAAATAAAAAGATACATTAATCATGCATATTTAGATAGGCGCATGCAATTCGCCAAAACTCAGCACATACATTGCAATAAATCAACAAATTTGTAAGTGGGCGATAAATAGATTAAAGGAGTTAAGGTAAATGTAATTTACAAACATTTTAATTAGTGCAGTCCACAAAAGCATGTGTCTAACAACAAAGAAAATAAAAGACACTCAAGGAAAACTTATGTCAAACTTAAGTACATCAATCAAGATATTTACTAAAAGAAACTCAAAGGTTGCATGCAAGCCACGTGTGGAATAAATGACAAGGGAAAAATATAGTAGACAAGTAAAAGAATAAGATGCAGCAATAGAACACACTAAAGCTACAATTTACTGCATGGCGTTCAACCTGAAACAAAAATCATGTATTCCTATTGTCCAAACGGTACTAAGAGAATTATAAAATATGTTTGCAATATCATTTAGGCATTATGAGCATGCACAAAGTGGGTGTTGACACATCAACTCTCATATTTAATAAATTGTAAAATTCTTTGCCATAAATCTGTCCTTTGCATAATATAGAAAAAAAATATTTGATCATAAGAAATAAACTAATGACATCAATTTATGACAACAGAAAACTAATTTTGAAGTCTATCATTCTTCAACATGACAAAATACTCAAGACAATTTCGAAAGAATTATAGGTAATAAGGGGTGACTTAAGAATTTCAGCATCTATTCCTCTAAAATAGCTATAGTTTGCCATAAATCTAATGGCTTCTACAAGACACATGTCTTCATCTGATATTGGTTTAAATATATGGATTTTGAAGTTTCAATTAAATTTATTTATGTCATGAATTCCTGCGCCAAACTTGAGGAGGCTGGAAGTTAAAAAAAGAGAAATAAATGGGGTGTGTTTTCCCTACTATTGCTCCAGTTCATACCAGACAACCATTAAATTGTTTTTTGTTTTTAAAAGAAATAGAGGCTTCAGATTTCAATAAGCCATACAGGTTTTAATGAAAATAATATATGGAGGCCGATAATCTCAAGTGGAGTTAATGATCCATTGATGGCGTTGCCTAAAGCTGGAATATGGAATTTAGAATATATTCTAATCATAAACTATCACCAGTAAGTGTGTTCCAAGCCGACTGGTAAAGAAAATTTAGAAACAATTTCCTGTGAATGCTATCATTTAAAACAGAGGAAATAAAACTTTCATATTACAAAATAACAAACTGGAAAAGTATTGAAGCTTTTAATTTTCTGGAAAAGTATTTCCAAATAAATATTTGCAAACTCTTTACAGCCCTTCTAAAAAGTTCAGAATTGGAATTGAACATTTACAGATTACGTTTTTTTTATTTCTTTCTACTTTAAAATTCAAATACTCTTCTGATTTGTTTCTTTATTGTTTGTGCAGGTTCAACAAATTAATTCCTTTATAGAGCAACAAAATTCAACATTATGTTTTCAGAATTAAACACAAGAATTTAAAACCAAAGAAGAAAACCTGTTCAAAGCTTAATGACTGGCTGGAAACGAATTCTAAAGCTTCTGCCAACTCTGCTTAAATTCACCAGATCTTGACGAAGTAATCCAAGACAATCCAACTCAAAATTATGCTTGCAAACAAAATCTAAGATAAAAAAAATTCCAAAACAATTGTCGTGCAAATTTTTTCTAAAAATTGCTGCCGTGAAAATTCCTCCAGAATATTGTCGTGAATAAAAATTGCAACCCCCAAAAGATTTTAATGCATTTAATTAACTCTCAATCATAAAACTTAACTAATAGTCAATTATGCATTCATAATTATTCATTCAATTCTAGCTTACCCTTTTAACTTCAGATCAATTTTTTAACTCCAAATCCAGAAATCCATAACATATTAAAAACAACATCTTTTAAAATATCATCCTTCCATGTAAATCCCATTTGCACAACTAAATCAACAATTATATTTAATTAAATACTTTTTGCAAAATTAACTTTCACTTTTAAAGTAAATAACTTATTTAATTTAAATTAATAAATTAAACGATAAATATAAACATTTAAACGAACATTAAAAAAATAATTAATCTTTTAACTTAAAATAATGAATTCACAAACAAAACAATATAGACAAGTATGACACAACAGAAATGAACTAGACAACAAGGAAGGGTAACGAATAGGTACTCGTTCAATGAAGAACGATGGTTCAATAAGGACCTGTCACTATCTCTGGATCAACATAATTTCATTGGATTAGGGTACATTCAAACCTGACAAGCAGGTGGAGTCGATACCCAGTACCTATATCTGCATAAAACATCATTGTTAATCATACAAACATATATCCGAAAACACACCCTAAAGAAGAATCGCAGTGTAGCAGGGTACTCACGAATGAGTAATGCTACATTGTCTTCTTCACTGAAACTAACGAGCAACAAATATCATAAACAACCATTTCAACATGATAACCACATAAAAACTCATAAGCAACATAATCCATATCACATACATGTCTATCTCAATATCATCACACAAACACAACTAGATGATTAGGATGTCAAAAGTATCATCCATGAAGTATAAAAACAACATAATATCGGAGTCATATCAGAAAATGAACAACATAGTATCATAATCATCTAAAACATCTACCTAACAAACTGAATCAAACTAAAAAAAAGAGTGTCGCAACTGGAGGGACACTACATCCTCCCCCCCTAAGATAAGTCTTACTCCTGGAAGCCTGCAAATAAATAAGGATAAATCTCATGCATGTGTGTCGCATCCTCCCAAGTAGCTGATGCCTCATCACTAGGATCCCATTGGACCCTAACCTGATCAACGTCTCGACCCCTGAGGGTGAGCCTCCGACACTGAAGAATGCCCATGGGCTCCAAAGCTAACTGCCCATCCTCTACCTGTAATGCATTCCAATCGAGCACATGTGAAATGTCAAGATGATAAGGTCTAAGAACTAATACATGAAAAACATCATAAATGCATGATAAATTGGGCGGTAAAGCAAGTCGATACGCCACAGGACCAATCCTCTCTAGAAATCTCAAATGGTCCAACAAATCAAGGCGCAAGCTTAGAGCCTTTTCCATAACAGATTAGACTCTTGCGTGGTCGCACTCGAAGAAAAACCCTATCACCAACTGAGAACTGTCGATCCACTCTATGCGCATCGGCATACTTCTTTTGTCTGTCTTGTGCCGCCACCAAATGCTCTCTAGTGCGATCAACCTGTTGCTCCATATCACGAAGCATCTCAAGACCGAGTAGAACTCTATCCTTAAGTTGATCCCAACTCAATGGGGTACGACAAGTACATCCATATAGTGCCTGAAAAGGGGGCATACCTATGGAACTTTGATACTCATTATTATAGGAAAATTCCACTAAGTATAAATAATCTTCCCAATGATATTTCTGATCCATCACATACATTCTGAGCATATCTTTGAGAATCTGATTAACTCTCTCTTTCTGACCATCAGTCTCAGGATGATAGGCTGAATTGAAGTTCAACTATGTACCTAAAGCATGTTGTAATGATGTCCATAAGGCTGATGTAAATACAGGATCCCTATCTGAAATGATTCTGCGAGGAATCCCATGCAATCGAACAATATCCTCCATGAATATTTTGGCCACAGAGGAAGCATTGTAGGATGATCAAACTAGAGAAAAATGTGCTACCTTAGTCAATCTGTCAACAGTAACCATGATGGCATCATGTCGATGCGATGACATAGGTAATCCAACAATAAAATCAATTTATATAATATCCCATTTCCATTCAGGAAGGAGATGTGGTTGTAATAAATTGGCAAGATGTTGATGCTCAGCCTTAACTCTCTGGCACTCAAGACATCTCGAAACAAAATCAATAATGTCACGCTTCATATCGGGCCAAAAGTACAATTGTCGAAGATTCGTATGCATCTTCTTAACACCAGGATGAGCTGAGTATGGTGCTCGATGTGCCTCTGTCAAAATAAGAGTGCGAAGATCCTCTGTAGGTGGTACATAGATACGACCCAGATGTCGCAACAAGCCATCTAACTCAAGAGTATATCCTGAAAATCTTCCCTCTAAGGGTCTACCTGATCCAGTCTTCGTCTTCACTTCCTGATACAATATATCAGTAGGAAGTGCTACTAAAATTTGTCTCCTCAACTCAACTCCAAGTGTCACAGCAAAAATCTCATGTCTTCGTCGACTGAGAGCATCAACCACTACGTTCTCCTTTCCCTAAACATATCTCACCTCAAAATCATATTCACATAAGAACTCCATCCATCGTTTCTACCTAGCATTCAAATTAGGTTGTGTGAATATATATTGCAGACTACGGTGATCACAATGAAGTTCAAAACGGTGCCCCAACAAGAAATGTCTCCATCAAACCAAAGCATGAACTACTGCAACAAGCTCCAAATCATGAGTGGGATAATTCTGTTCGTGATCCTTGAGTTCATGAGACTCATACGCGATCACACATCCATCCTGCATCAACACAGCTCCTAACCCTTCCAAAGACGCATCAGTGCAAACAAAAAAATCCTTAGCAAGATTAGGAATAGCTAAGATAGGGGCACTAGTTAGCTTTTCCTTAAGTATCTAAAAATCCAACTAACATTGATCTGTCTAGACAAATTTCTTCCCTTTCCTCTGAAGAGAAGTAATGGGGTGTCCAATCCTAGAAAACCCTTGAACAAACTATCTGTAGTAACCAGCAAGACCCATAAAACTATGAACCTCTACAACATTGGTAGGCACGGGCCAGTCAATGATAGCTTGGATCTTTGCAGGATCCATAGCTATGCCCTTTCCAGGAATCACATGACCAAGGTATTTCACCTCAGTTTGGAAGAATTCACATTTCTTCAAGTTTGCATACAATTGATTCTTCCTCAAGCATTGCAGTACCTGTCTCAAATGCTCTTCGTGCTCCATATTTCTCGAATAGATCAAAATATCATCGAGAAACATGAGAATGAAATGATCAAGATAGGTGTGAAAAACACCATTCATCAAACTCATGAAAACTGATGGTGCATTCGTTAACCCAAATGATACTACTGTGAACTCGTAGTGCCTGTGACAAGTTCAGAATGTCATTTTATGAATGTTTGCTTCTGCAATGTGCAACTGATGGTAACCTTATTTCAGATCAATCTTAGAGAATACATTTTCTCCCTTGATCTAATCAAAAAGATCATTGATTCTGGGTAAAGGATATCGATTCTTAATCGTCACTTTGTTCAATTGATGATAATCAATGCACAATCTGAGAGATC
Source organism: Sequoia sempervirens (assembly GCA_007258455.2). Lineage (NCBI taxonomy): Eukaryota > Viridiplantae > Streptophyta > Pinopsida > Cupressales > Cupressaceae > Sequoia > Sequoia sempervirens. Next base: position 27,381 of record VDFB02359016.1, read on the forward strand.
TGTCCTTCTTCTTCATGAAGATGACAGGTGCTCCCCAAGGGGATACACTTGGACGAATAAAACCCTTTTCCAAGATTTCCTCTAACTGAATACGTAATTCTTCTAGTTCCTGTGTGGTCATTCTGTATGGGGCTCGAGATATGGGCTCTACTCCAGGAACCAGGTCAACTCTAAAATCTATGTCATGCTTTGGTGGCATGCCAGGAATATCACTAGGAAAAACATCAACAAACTCCCTAAGAATAGGGTGATCATCAAGTGATATCTCTTGACTCTCCCCTAAATCCAAGTCATTAACTATTGTTGCAAATAACTGACAACCCTGACGAAGACATCTCTTCAACTACATAGCAGAAATTATCCATAAAGAGACGGGTCTCTGAACACCAAATATTTCAACCTCTGAACCAAAATCATCAATACAACGTACTGTCTTCTGTTGACAGTCAATCACTGCATGATGAGATTCTAACCAGTCTATCCCTAAAACAATGTCATACGAACCTAGAGGTGTAACTTGAAGATCTACTGAGGTAGATAATGGTCCAATCCTTAGTCCACAATTGCAAACAAGGGATTCTACTACCACCTTCGCCCCAAAAGCAAATTCTACCTGCCACCTATCACCTTGCTTTACTGCCACAAGTCCACATCGCTTAACAATAGTAGGTGAAATAAATGAATCAGTAGCTCCAGAATTAAAAAGAATAGTAACAGCACTACCCTGTAACTGACCTGAAGACTCAACCACAGTGCTCTGATGATCTTCCTGGTGATTATTTACCACAACAAAGATCATATGTGAATAGCCCACATCTCCAACTGTCGGCTCTGAAGCTGTCGGTCGCTAACCAAATCCTGAAGTACCTCGCATTGGGAACTACCTAGCAATGTGACCCTGCTGTCCACATGAGAAACAACCAGTACCCTTGCCAAATCCTCTGCCACCCGAAGGTGCATTGGATTGTTGAAAGCTACCTCTGCTCACTATAGACTGTGCACTCTGAGCTGGTTGATCATGTTGATTGCGCTTATTGCACCACCAGTTACGGTTCTTTCCAGATTGCAAATTATTACCCTGTTGAAACTGTGAATTCTTATTCTTTGGTGGATTATGCTGTTGTTGTTGTCCACCCTTAGCGGGTGCCTATTGGTTCTGAGAAGAACCACCTGTCTGTATCTGACCACCTCGCGGACCATAACCTGAAATAGGAGCACTACCTATCTGAACTCATGTGTGTCCACCCAATGCCATAGTCAGATTCTCCTCCACAATACGTACCTTCTCCACAACAACCTCCATAGTCTTCGGCTCGAAGACTCTGACTCCTCTGCTAATACAGGCATTTAAGCCCCTAATAAAATGCTACACCAACATTGCCTCATCATCCACAATCCCAACATATTGTTTGAGCTCATAAAACCTATGCTCATACTACTCAACGAACAAGGCCATTTGACGCAAATCGTGAAACTCATCTGCACATCGCTGTCTCCAATGCTCAGACATAAAACATGCTCTAAATATGTCCAAGAACACATCCCATGAGACAACACCAATCTCTAGATGGAGCTTTTGCTCCTCCAAATGCCACCATGTAGAAGCAAAGCCTCTAAGATGCATTATGGTGCAATGAGCTCGGGTATTGCTACCATAGGGATGCATAGAAAAGCATCGTCCCAAATCAATCATCCAAGTCTCTACTTCTAAACCACCACCAGAGCCATCAAATGTAGGAGGGCGTGCCCTCAACAAATCTCGCATATGACCAACAATAATGGAATCATGTTGCATAGTATCATCAACTCTCCGTGGAGATCTATCACGTTTCCTGGCCACCTCCTGTTCCACTTCCTGTCTAGGTCCATGTTAGGCAAGGACCTCTTCCAGTAGAGGGCGTAACTGTGCTCCCTCTACCTCTGACTATTATGAGATCTGTTCCCCGTTTGCCTGATCCAACAAAGGACCCAACTGTTATGCTCGTTCGCTCTCATGAGAGATTTGAGGGGGAGTAACCTGGCGGTTCGGCCCACGGCCACCACCTCAGCCTCGACCACGACCTCTACCACGATGTCTAGGCATGATCCTACACAAAATCAAGGACAAGTCTTGTTATAAGACAAACAAAACTAACAGGAATACACATCAACAAAATCTAACGTCAAGAACAACCTAATGGGCTCATAAAACCAGAGTACCCAGTGTTAGAACTTGGCTCTGATACCAATCTGTAACGCCCCGCCATGGTTTCCATTAAAACAAATTGTAAAGAACAAATTAACCAAATAATTTTATTTTTTTAAAGAGATTCGATTACATAACTGTCTTAAGGATTCCAAGATGATGTTACATAAACATTATAAATAAGATCAATGCATCATAACATAAAACATAAGTACAAATTAAATTCATGGATGATTCTAGTATACAATACTTTATAAAATCAGGTTACAAATATATCTAGATTACAAATGTATGATTTTCCTAAATCTCGTTACATCAAATTATTGATACAAGAGTACACTCATAAACATGAGGTAAATATACAAAGAGGATAATGATCTCATCATATCTAACATCCATGTCCACGAACACGTTTCGCATCCACTTCCACGAACAATGAAGTAACTGGAACCTACTACAAGTATAGTATCATCTGTAGGAATAACCAAGGAAGGTATAGCACGGTTTCCTCCCAACCACGTGAAACCCGAAGGTCCACTCCCTTCGTGCTTGGAGATAATGATAGGTCTGCAAACAAGAAGACAAAACATTACATTTACGTGGCATACATTCACATCACGACATAATGATATCAACACATAACAAACAAACTCCCAGTGGCAAAACACAACTAGAAATAACTCAATACAAAGGATCACAATCATGTAATAGACAAAGAGTGTCATCACACAGTCGGGATAGGTTACCCTGGTGAATCTTCCTAGACTATCGACCCTCTCCAAGAGTTACCCTGGTAGTCTCTACCGATTCTTGGCCCCTATGCAAACTAGCGTGGATGTGTTCCATCTTTCAAGAGGACAAGATAGGTGACTAGCCATTCCAGGCCTTCTCAACCTTTCCTCAATCTAAGCAAGCATTAAGAAAATAGGCAAGGCATACTTATATCTGAGTTAATGTTTAATTCTACCCAACCCCTAGTACATTAGTTAGGTTTCCACTGGATTACAAAACCTACGTGATAGGTTACCCAGACAACCTCTTAGGGTTTCGGCCCCTACCGCAAGCCACTCTTTCTATAAACATGACTCAACATCAAAAGATAAAGGATAGCCTCCAAGGATAAGGAACAAAATCACAGATGAACTTATCATCCACATGATATAGAACATAAAAAAAGGAAACTCATATTATCTCAAAGATAACAATTACATCATGTATGTCTTAATTCCAAAATACCACATAGGTACGCTAAGTATCAAACAAAGCTAATATTGAAATTAACGAGAACAAATGAATACTACAACTCATATGAAATAAATAAATCATTCTAAATGTTCTCTAGCCTCTAGAAAGACTTAATAACACACAATCCACAAATCTATATCTATATTCTTTTAAACAAGTCTAAAGAATATTATTCATTTATAGAATAACATAGACAAATTACACGTTAAACCAATTTAACTTAAATAGAAACATTAAAGCATTTAAATTGCTCATATTCATTTATTTGTTTCATAATAAGCTAAATTTATTTATTTAAATCAAAATTTTGAGCAATATAAAAAAAAATGTCAAATATAAATCTTGACACAATTATACAAAATATATTGTGAAGATGTTGATTCAATGCAAGTAAAGGAAAAGTAAACTAAAATAAAAAGATACATTAATCATGCATATTTAGATAGGCGCATGCAATCCACCAAAACTCAGCACATACATTGCAATAAATCAACAAATCTGTAAGTGGGCGATAAACAGATTAAAGGAGTTAAGGTAAATGTAATTTACAAACATTTTAATTAGTGCAGTCCACAAAAGCATGTGTCTAATAGCAAAGAAAATAAAAGACACTCAAGGAAAACTTATGTCAAACTTAAGCACATCAATCAAGATATTTACTAAAAGAAACTCAAAGGCTGCATGCAAGCCACGTGTGGAATAAATGACAAGGGAAAAATACAGCAGACAAGTAAAAGAATAAGATGCAGCAATAGAATACACTAAAGCTACAGTTTACTGCATGGCGTTCAGCCTGAAGCAAAACTCATGTATTCCTATTGTCCAAACAATACTAAGAGAATTATAAAATCTATTTGCAATATCATTTAGGCATTATGAGCATGCACAAAGTGGGTGTTGACACAACAACTCTCATATTTAATAAATTGTAAAATTCTTTGCCATAAATCTATCCTTTGCATAATATAGAAAAAAAATATTTGATCATAAGAAATAAACTAATGACATCAATTTATGACAGCAGCAAACTATCAAAATTTCTAAGTCTATCATTCTTCAACATGACAAAATACTCAAGACAATTTCGAAAGAATTATAGGTAATAAGGGGTGACTTAAGAATTTCAGCATCTATTCCTCTAAAATAACTACAGTTTGCCATAAATCTAATGGCTTCTACAAGGCTCATGTTTTCATCTGATATTGGTTTAAATATATGGATTTTGAAGTTTCAATTAAATTTATTTATGTCATGAATTCTTGCGCCAAACTTGAGGAGGCTGGAAGTTAAAAAAGAGAAATAAATGTGGTGTGTTTTCCCTACTGTTGCTCCAGTTCATACTAGACAACCATTAAATTGTTTTTTTTTTTAAAGAAATAGAGGCTTTAGATTTCAATAAGCCATACAAGTTTTAATGAAAATAATATATGGAGGATGATAATCTCAAGTGGAGTCAATGATCCATTGATGGCGTTGCCTAAAGCTAGAATATGGAATTTAGAATATATGCTAATCATAAACTATCACCAGTAAGTGCGTTCCAAGCAGACTGGTAAAGAAAATTTAGAAACAATTTCCTGTGAATGTTATCATTTAAAACAGAGGAAATAAAACTTTCATATTACAAAATAACAAACTGGAAAAGTATTTCCAAATAAATATTTGCAAACTCTTTACAGCCCTTCTAAAAAGTTTAGAATTGGAATTGAACATTTACAGATTACATTTTTTTTTCTTTCTACTTTAAAATTCAAATACTCTTCTGATTTGTTTCTTTATTGTTTGTGCAGGTTCAACAAATTAATTCCTTTATAGAGCAACAAAATTCAACATTATGTTTTCAGAATTAAACACAAGAATTTAAAACCAAAGAAGAAAACATGTTTAAAGCTTGATGACTGGCTGGAAACGAATTCTGAAAATTTTGCCAACTCTGCTTAAATTCACCAGATCTTGACAAAGTAATCCAGGATAATCCAGCTCAAAATTATGCTTGCAAACAAAATCTAAGATAAAAGTTTTTCCAAAACAATTGTCGTGCAAAATTTTTCTAAAAACTATTGTCGTGAAAATTCCTCCAGAATATTGCCGTGAATAAAAATTGCAACCCCCAAAATATTTTAATGCATTTAATTAACTCTCAATCATAAAACTTAACTGATAGTCAATTATGCATTCATAATTATTCATTCAATTCTAGCTTACCCTTTTAACTTCAGATCAATTTTTGAACTCCAAATCTAGAAATCCATAACATATTGAAAACAACATCTTTTAAAATATCATCCTTCCATGTAAATCCCATTCGCACAACTAAATCAACAATTATATTTAATTAAATACTTTTTGCAAAATTAACTTTCACTTTTAAAGTAAATAACTTATTTAATTTAAATTAATCAATTAAACGATAAATATAAACATTTAAACTAACATTAAAAAAATAATTAATCTTTTAACTTAAAATAATGAATTCCCAAACAAAACAATATAGACAAGTACGACACAACATAAACGAACTAGACAACAAGGAAGGGTAACGAATAGGTACTCGTTCAATGAAGAAAGATGGTTCAATAAGGACCTGTCACTATCTCTGGATCAACATAATTTCATTGGATTAGGGTATGCTCAGACCTGACAAGCAGGTGGAGCCGATACTCGGTACCTATATCTGCATAAAACATCATTATTAATCATATAAACATACATCCGAAAACACACCGTGAAGAAGAATCACAGCGTAGCAGGGTACTCACGAATGAGTAATGCTACATTGTCTTCTTCACCGAAACTGATGAGCAACAAATATCATAAACAACCATTTCAACATGATAACCACATAAAAACTCATAAGCAACATAATCCATATCACGTACGTGTCTATCTCAATATCATCACACAAACACAACCAAATGATCAAGATGTCAAAAGTATCATCCACGAAGTATAGAAACAACATAATATCGAAGTCATATCAGAAAATGAACAACATAGTATCATAATCATCTAAAACATCTATCTAACAAACTGAATCAAACTAAAAAAAAGAGTGTCGCAACTAGAGGGACACTATAGTCCCAATATAACTTTCACAACACTGTCTTAATATTTCCCAACACTCTCTTTCTTCTCACAACCATCAACCCCACCCCTTATACTACCTTTGTATTCCTTTCAATTTTATACACCACCTCTTTACTTCATCCCAACACCTTTATCTTTCTTATAAACAGTTATTTTTCATACATTTACACTGTATTTTTCACTCACTATCCCTAAAACACTTTTCCAAACTTTTACAATAATTCTTGTCTTATCTCATATATTTATCTTATCTCCTTTCCTAACCTTTTAAAACATTTAATTCATTACAACACTCCTCTAGATTTCACAAGATCCCTTTCCATTATCCCTACCCTTTCTCTATGTTGCACCCCAATTGTGTAATTACTATTTACTATTACTATGTAGGATAAATGTGAATTTAGTGGATGAATAAATTGTACTTGCTTTGTTATCACTACTTTATGAATGAATGTTATCTCATTAAATATTATACAAAGGAATGCATTTATGTGATTGGATGAATATTGAATTGATATTCTAACTTTGGAGATGTATTGTGTATACTGCATATTTTGTGAACAACTGACTGTCGTGTGCATGTGTTATTGATTGCAGGTATAGGTTCAATTCCTCCAAGTGGAGAGGAAGTATCACTTTGGAGAAGGTCTTGGTCAGGTAACCAATAACGTAGCCTATCTGAGCTTACACACACCATAGTAGAATAATTGAGTTTGGTTATTAAGTGGGAAGTTGGTAAGTCATCCTTAGTTAAATGTATGCATTAGTAAGAGTCTTGTTTACTATTGAGTGCATTATTGGGTGATGTTTATATGTTTGAGCTTATGAGTTATTTCCTTGTTACTATGCTTGTATCAATATGTGGAACATATGAGGAATATGTATATGCACACAAATGCATGACGATGATAGACCATACGCACAAAGGAATGTGCACATGAGGGTATATAGGTAGACATATCTATGCACACTTATGCACTGCACGAGTTGCTTATGCGCATAGAACTATCGGATGGACCTAACGACATGCATATGTATACGTATAGATATATCGCTCATAGGCTCTTATCAATACCATAATAATTGTATATGATTTTGGTGTAAGAATTGAATGTGTATATATATATATAAAGTATATACATATATCCATATGTATATATGTATCAATATATGTGTATGGTGGCAAATGGACATGCCCATATGAATGTATTGATACATGTATACATACATATACATGTACATAGAGACATATTTATATACATATACATATATGTATACACAATCGATATATTAATATAACAATGTGATTGCTATCTTGATTATAATTGTTTGTATAACGATTACATATGTACATGCTTTATTGACATATGATAAATATGAATATATACACTAACATATATATACACATACATATATGTGTGTGTGTGTGTGAGTACCAATATATATGTATATATATGCATGTATATGTACATATATGATATATATATATATATGTATGTGTATATGTATATATATGTATATATATATATATATTTTTAAAATACTATATATGGCTTTGAAGTTGATTATCATAAATAACTTAGAGGTTGATTTATTAAACCAAATAAAGGCTGAAGTAAGATATAATTGTGACTATATTATTTAGCCACATTATACTCTTGTTGTCTACACATGAAGAGTTTGTAATCTTCAAACAATGAGCAATCATTAAGTCGATGAAAGGTGAAAGAATAAGTCGACGCCTTTTGTGGGAAGCCTGTGGACTTAGTAAACTTTAAATGCCATGTTATTATGCATAGATCAACATCTATAAAGGTGTGTATATAAGTCGACGACTTTGTCAAACCAATTTATTATGTGAATCGACTCATACCAAGACTTAGTCGATGCAAGCTTGGTGTTGCATATCTGATGTTGACTATTTCTGATAAGGAAACCATGCCAACTCTAAGAGTGAATAATGATGCTTTGGTGCCACCTTTGAATCCTTATACATGTAGATTTCCATTATGAAATGCAAACTAAATTCTATCATGTGGAGATTTGAATTAGTCTCTAATTGTTGTCGATCAACAATTGTTGTCGATCAACAAGGTCGACACTGTAGTTGTTTTAACTGAGTAAATGCTTACATGTTCACCACCTTTTAGCTGTGATATATGTTTTGTTATGCATGCTAGCTGCTATCAAAACTAATGCCTAAATTGTAGGCTGAGTAGTTACCAAATTTTTGTATAAATAGTGGAGCTAGTTCACTTGTTTGGGACACATTCCTTGAGAAAGTTTTTGCATTCTATTTACATACCTTTATGCATTATTTTGACTATTACAATGAGTGAGAGCTTTGAGCATTAATGAGAGTTTGTTATTATTTTGAGAGAAGTATTTGCCAACTTGTGAGATAGTGGTTATTGAGACTTTGATGAAGGTTGATACCGGGCCAGTTGTTGTTTTGGAAGTGTTGTATTTGTAGCCAGTCGATTGGAAAGCTTATCACAGGCATGAGGACGTTCTTCCCTTGTTTGTATTAGTTTTGAAAGAATTGCTTCTTGATTGTTTAAACTAGTCTATTATAGGTACTTGCATATAAGGAAAAGTAATGTTTGCTTTGAAAAGAAAAGTGGAAACTATTTACTCTATTTGTTTAATGTTTGTAATTACTCCATGATAGGGGAGATTGTTTGTCATAGGTATTGTTATTATACTAGATATGATTAAACATGGGTAGCTTAAGGGATACTCATAGCTAGACATTT